>JAJMCJ010000018.1:0-77581 GCA_030572875.1 Wickerhamomyces kurtzmanii | reverse complement strand
GAACTTCGGAGATTATGGTTTTATTTGAGAAAGATCGAAAAGCGTCCAAAACTTGTGCAAAAGATCAGATTATTTATCGTATGCAAGTCAGATCGTTTATGAGCTCTGACGAAAACATGTTCAGAATTGAATTCGATGAGAGTAAACAACATGTCCGGATCCAATATGTTGCTTTGGATGATTTGTCGTTAAATGATCAAAAGAATGAAGAGGATCAATGGAACTACTATTTAACTTCTTATGTTATGTCACACCCAACTGAAGGTATACCAACAAGTAAATTACAGATGCCATTTTTGAAATCTGCTATCAATGACGATATAGAAGATTTTGATATTCAAGGCTACACAGACTCTCAATTAAATGTTAGAATATGCATGAATACATATAAATTGTTTTTTGAGGCCAATACATATGATGAGTTCACTCGTTATTCAGTTTACAATCAACCATATGTTGAAAAAACTTCCAAAGCGGATAAAATCAAGCTTTTGCTAGAAACAATTGAAGGTGATTTTGGTTGGAAGAATGGGTTGGATGAGTTATCAATTTCAAATTGTGAAGAGAAGTATGATCTTTTGATTAATAATCCAACTGAGTATCACGAATTTGTCGAAAAAGTTCCTGAGCGTGAAGAAGAGCCAGAGGAAGAAGGAGAAGAGAAAAAGGGTGAGTCGCTATTATCACCGTCTGCAGTTTCAGATGAAGAGAAAGCAGAATCAAAACCTGAACAACCTTCAGAAAGAATGGATATTGATGATTCGGAAAGTTTAAATACAGAACTCAAAGAACCTGAACATCATAATTTGTCAATTCCAATCAATCCGGTATTAGCTGCTGTACATGCTGATATTACAGTTGATGCCGATTCTACCTTGCCGCAAGACGATACTACTGAAATTAAAGGTAATGATACAACAACTGATGACATTGATAATGCAACTACAGAAAGTACTAGTGTAATTTGTAATGGAGAAAGGCCAACAACTAATGCGACCACTGTTGAAGCTGAGTCTATTCGTGTAACAGATACTGAAGATTCTAAAACTGAAACAATTGACAGGGATGGTGATACTGATATGAATTAATGAAGAATGTGTATTATTTTTATTCAGGTTTTTGTATAATATTTCAAAAAACAATTAAGAATGGTATGGCCTGGGTTTTTCCCAGCAATAAAAATATTGAAAAACAAATTTCATATTTGTTAATTATACTTGTGTTCCTCTAATTTTTTGACGTTATTTTTTGTTTGCTCTTGTTTTTATTTTGCTTCCATATTACTTTTATATGATTACTGTATTTAACATATACTGTATTTATTTCTTTTTACAATATTAATTGTAGAAATATCATGTACTTATAAAAATGCTATTAAACTGGGTTTAACATTACGTTGTTCTTTCCAGGTTTCCAAGTAGGACATCATGTTCTTCATCTTCTGCATCAATATCAACACCAAAATCAGTTAACTTTTCGCCAAAATCATTAAACCATTCTGTCTTTTTCATTGTAATTCTAGGATCAAATCTTCTTCTTGTGAAATTTCTTTCATTGTCCCGAACTGTTTCGCCTACTAGGTCTATACTGTAGACCTCCTGATGTCCTCCATCTGGTGGCCAAGGCAATCCCAACAGGTCGTCATCATTACCGTCAACAAATTCATTCTTATCAAAACAAAGACCATTTCCTTTAGGATCACCTAATGGATATAGCCATCTTAGTGGATTTCCTAAAGCATTACACAAGTTTGTACAAAAATCAATATCGTACGGAAAAATAATATCATCAACTGTAAAATTTTTTGGAATTGAACTATCATCTTCATTTGTATCCTCAATGAACTTTGAATTCGAAGACCATGATGATAGTTTTGGCATGTTTTTCCCATGTAACTGAAAATAGTTTGTACGAATTTTCGCCCATAATCTACCGCTTTTCAACTGTGATTCAATTCTTTCCATTTCCCAACTTTCAATCTGTGTCATACCTTGGTAAATGCCATAGATACAACGAATTAGCAATATCGTTATTGTCAATATCACAAATAAATCTAATGGCAATAGTATAATTGTAAATACTAGTTCGGTTTTAGAAATCAGATAAACTGGCAAATATCTATCATTCCAGTATTTCGTAATCCGTTTACACAAATAATAAAATACAAACCCTGAAGTAAAATCAACCCATACTAAAAACCTTAAAAAATGGGGCATATTATTATGACCTACACAATTTTTAGTCCAAGGACCTTTCTAGTCAGTATCGCTGATTTATGGTTGGAAATAATATACATACAATGATGGTCCATTTTCAGGACACATTTCTTGCACGTTTTGCAGTGGTGTGTTCTTTCAGGTTTGTAATTCTTACATTTCTTACACCATCTCCTCCATTCACCAGGTAGTGGTTTAAAATCTTCGGGTGGTGATCCAGGTAACTTGTAAATTGCTAAAATATAAGAAATCCATACCATTGATAAGCAGAACTGAAACCAAAGTTGTTTTTTAATCGACAGATCTTTTGATAGTATAAAATAATGTGATGAATAACCTATAAAACCTATTAGAAATGTTGGGATCTGGTGTTATTAGTTGAAATCTGAGGCATCTAATACGAAGTAACAAATCAGATGAACATACTGCAATGCCCAACCATGGCCATTTCAATTTGACGGCCATTATACAATTTCAAGCAAGCTTGCTGGGGTATTCTGTGGCTTTGTATATCTGTATATGAAAGAAACAAAAAATTCTGGTTTTTCTTCAAATCAGAAGCTTTTCAGGTTGTAATATATATTCTTGTATGTTTTTGATAATTTTTATGAAATGGGTAAAACACGCGTTATATAAAGCATAGTGAAATAAATTAGCACAAAACAGCTTCTATGGCCAAGTTGGTAAGGCGCCACACTAGTAATGTGGCGATCGTCAGTTCGACTCTGACTGGAAGCATTTTTTTTATATATTATTTGAAAATAAATTATTATTTTTTTGATTATTTGTACTAACACTTCTGTCTTTTTTATGCAAATTTACTAATGAGTTTCTATACTCAGCAAAATGACCCTACTCGGGAAGAAAATATGAATAACCAAGGACCACTGCCACCATTACCTTTTATGTTTCCAATTGCACCATACAGTATTCCTTTACTTGGTGATGGATCAGCACTATCGAATAATAATACTAATAAAGACATCAATAGCATTAATAGCAATAACAGCGTTAGTAATGGTGTTATGAATCCCTTTCCAATGATACCGATGCCCCCATTGCCTTTTTTCTCGCAAGAGAGCCTACCACCTATTCCAGATAGAACTGGAAAAATTGACAGGACTGATTCACAAAAAGAGATTGGTGCGTCGAAAAAGGTGGTTGCTGAGAAACTGATTCAAGTTGGAAATAAAAACCCTTTGACTGTTTGGAGCTCTACACATTGTGAAAACATTCCTCAGACTTTCAGAATTAAAAAATTACACATCTATGATTTTGACAATACACTTTTTAGATCGCCTGAACCAAATCCAAATTTATTACAACCTTCGACTATATCCATGCTTACAAACTGTAATGGGTTTTCGAATGGTGGATGGTGGTCTGACCCGTCTTTTTTAAAAGCTTCAGGTGAAGGATGGGAAATTGAAAAAGAAAGACAGTGGGAAGGCTTTTGGAACGAAGAGATTATTGAACTTTCAAAGATGTCCATAGAGGACCCTGAGTGTTTATGCATACTGATGACAGGAAGAAAAGAATCAAGTTTCAAAGATGTTGTACCTGCAATAGTGAAGTCAAAAAACTTGAAGTATAACGGTGTTATGTTGAAGAAAGGTAAATTTGATTCCACGACTAGTTATAAAACTCAGGTGATCACTGATATTTTATCGTATTATAATCAAATTGACGAAGTCACGATATATGATGATAGAAAAGCGCAATTGAAAGGTTTTCAAAAATGTCTTAATGAGTACATTGAGGCTGTTAAACCGATTGTTTATAACTTAATACGAGTCGCCTGCGAAGTGAAGTATTTAAAACCGAGAATTGAAAGAGAATTGATTGAACATGTCATCAAAAACCACAATGAATTTGTTCAGTCTGGGAATACAACAGCACTCTACGATGTGGTACACTTGAAGCAAAGCTTTCTTTATAGTGCTTATATTTTAGATGTTGATTCAAAGGCAAGTCTGCTGAAATACATAATGGAGAAATTCAAAGACTTATTCAGTGAGGACGTGCTAAAGGATCTGAAATTTGCACCAGATTTCATTCCCATTTCGAATGGCAAACTATCTAAGAATCAATGGGAAAAATTAACTGCAGATTCTCCCTTTACAGAATGGGTGGTCACTCATATTGGACACATCGATAATATGATATATGCCGTTAGAATAAAACCTTTGAATTCAAAGAAGTACGTCAAGACGATGTTCAGTCCTTCGTTTCTGGTAATTTCAATGAAGAAATCAATGCCCATTCCAATTGAGTGTGCGAAAGAGATATATGACTGGGAAGCAATAGATGAGGAGCTAGTTATCAACACAGAGGTTGGTCAGAACATTGGAATCAAGATACTAACACGCCATTTGGAGAAGAAAAAACGACCAAAGAAGAAGGGCAACTCGAATATTAAAAAGAAAGACAAGCTTTTTATCAAGAAGGCTGTAACTCCAACAGCTGGACAACCTCTGGACTACTGAACAGCTCAAGGGGAAGAAAACGAATTTTTTTATTAAAAGCTATAACATGTAGGGATACACCGGCCGACGAATTCTAAGTAAAATCAAATTCACCATTAGCACTGAGACTACCCATAAAACCAAATTGGAAAAAGTGGTTTGTTTAACATTTATTTAAGCACGAAAACGGCTCCATCAGGTAGTAGGGTATTACCAGTGGGATTTGACTAGTGTGCTAACTAACTAATTAACTAGCTAACTAACTGAATGAAAAAAAAAAAAATTTAGTTGACGGTCCAACCCTTGAATACAATACACAGATATAGAAACATCAATGACATTTATTTGAAAAGTGCTATTTACAAACCATAACTTCTTGTTGAACTATAAGGAATAAATAAAATAAAAGAACGAAAGAAACAAATTTTAAAATCAGCAAAAAAACCTACTTTTATAGTTAGTTACTCCAACCGGGTAATCCCTATTTTTTCCCCCAACGGAGTGAAATAAATAGTTCTAGTTTGAAACGCGTATGGGAAAGAAGTGAATGCTGAACTATATTGAGTCCAATTCTAGTTTCAAGGCAGACAGTTCACAAATACACGTACAAGCCATGAACGCGTCAACTGCAATGGTACACTGGCACGATGAGAATCAGCCAGTGTACAGTATACATTTTCAACCGAACAAAAAGGGTAAACCGTCGTCTAGATTAGCGACAGGAGGAGGTGACAATAATGTCAGAATATGGAAGTTGGTCTATTCAGAGGACGGAAAGAAGATTGAGTCGTATGAGTACTTGTCCACGCTGTCCAAGCACACTCAAGCTGTGAATGTGGTTAGATTCGACCCGAAGGGTGAAACATTGGCTACCGCAGGAGACGACGGCACGCTTTTGATATGGGGTCTCAGTGATTCAATTATAAGGGAGTTTGGATCCGACCCAGACGATGAGATCAAGGAAAGCTGGGTTTTGAGGTACGCGTGTCGATCAAGCACTTCAGAAATTTATGATATTGCCTGGTCGCCAGACTCTCAATACATCTTGACTGGTTCAATGGATAACGTTGCAAGGATCTATAACAGCTCGACCGGCCAGCAGATAAAGCAGATAGCTGAGCATAACCATTACGTGCAAGGCGTTGCCTGGGACCCACTAAATGAATTTTTGGCGACCCAATCCGCAGATAGGTCTGTTCATATATACTCATTGAAAAAGAGCAGCAGCAACACCAATAACAAAGATCAAATAGAACTAACACCAACCACATTTTTTAGAATCTCAAGGGCTGAGCTTCCGACAAGATTAAAACAGCCACAGCATCATCATCAACAGACTCAACAGCTAGTAGAATTTCCTTCCCCATTAACACCTTCGCCAAAATTGCATGTGACTAACGTGACAACATCGCACAGGCGTACAGGTTCAAACCCATCGTATATCCAATCTCCTGCTCCTATAAGGTCACCAAGCCCATCGCTTCCATTACCAGCAATCTGTGTTATGGAGCCTTCTTTATCATTCAGTAATCTGAAAAATTCATTGCTTTACCATAGTGAAACATTGCAATCATTCTTCAGAAGGTTGACATTTTCACCAGATGGTTCACTTTTATTAACACCGTCAGGAATTTTTAAAAGTGGGACTCTGCTCGATGATAGCAAAGAAGAGAGTGTAAATACGGTATACATTTATTCAAGAGCTGGGTTGAATAAACCACCAATTGCACATTTACCTGGTTTGAAGAAACCAGCTTTAGCTATTTCCTTCTCTCCAATTTTTTACGAATTAAGAAAAGATATTAAACCATCGGTTTTTTCATTACCTTATAGAATGGTTTTTGCAGTTGCAACACAAGATTCGATTGTTATCTACGATACACAGAAAAAAGGCTCAATTGGAATTATTTCCAATCTACATTATTCAACTCTCACTGACTTGACATGGTCATCTGATGGTAAAACAATACTGATCAGTAGTGCTGATGGTTTCTGTTCGTCTGTTATTTTCGACGACGGATTTCTAGGCGATCAATTGAAGGATGACCACAAGAAGATTTTACAAGATTTTAAAGTTGAGAACAATCCTATAACGCCATATTTGCCTTCGCCTGATAATAAACAAAGTAGTTGCTCAACTCCCATGAAAAGGCCTTCTGTTTTGAATATACTAAATTCAAACAAAAAAGTCAAATCCGATAAAAGTGATGCTATTTTTATTGCCAACGCTACTAAATCACCAGAAAAGAATGTTCCGATGAAAATTCTATCACAGGACGAAGGACAGTGCGAGGCTAAAGATCCAATTGCTAACGATACTAGTTCGTTGGCTAAAAACAGAAAAATAGACTCATTTGATTCGTCGTTAAATAAAAGAGAGGACGTCTCTTTGCCGATAAGTGATACAAATGGCAAAGAAAACGATGATATAATCAACTTGGATAACGAGCCTAGACTTGATGGGGCGGATAGTTCTCTGACAGTTGGAAAACCTATTAAAGTAAAGGAAAAAAAAAGGATCGCTCCAACTTTGGTCATTGATTAGAATATATAGAAAAATATACTTCTATTTTGATACCTTTCAAGGTAGCACATCTCATTCGAGATCTACACAGAATCATAAAAAAGCATGTGTATAAATGTTTAAAGCTAGTAGAAAATTATGGGCTAGTTTGTCAGACCGACCAAATCTTGTTCGTTAGTCAACGAGGTTTCTAATCTTTTTCTAGCTCTTAAAATCATCTCGCGTTTCTTTTGCTGCAGTGTTTTACTTCTCTCTTCTTTGGACTCAGACCAACCTTTGCTCTCCAGGGCTGATGACAAATCGTTATTAACTCCTATATTGTTATCCACCCCATATTTCTTTAGCAAGTTTTCGCTCCTGATGTTATCCTTATTATGCTCAGAATCACTGGCATTGTTTCTGGTCACTTGCGCTTCGTTTGCAGGATACGGTAGCGTGCCATCTCTTAGAAATCTTTCCACTGTTTCTGAAACTGAACCTGATCTTTCTAAATCTAATCTGATTTGGCCAATACTTAGTTGTGGTGCAAACGATTGAACAACTTCAATCATGTCGCTGTTGACTGCGCGGTGAACTCTCTGTCTCTGCGGCTGTTGAGATTCTCCATTTAATTGCTGTCTTGTGTTCGATGATGAGGACAATGATGAAGATGATGATATATTAGATGGTATCTGAGAAGTCGGTAAATCAGAGGTGATGAACCACCTCAAAAATATAAACGCCACCGCCAAAGTAATGATGAAAAGTATTGTTGAACTATCCATTTTCAGTTTTATTATAGTTTTATGAAGCCCAAATCGTTTGAACACCTATCTGTTGCTCCAGGTGGTTTTGATCAAATAACAATTTGATCAATCGAAAAATAGGTTACCCTGAGTTTTATATATATTTCCTAATCTGGTCATTTACGATGTTTTTCAAGATATCCTTTTGTTCTCACAGTACAACTAAATAGTATTAAAATAGGGCAAAAAAGCATCGTGCTGTAGTACAAACTTGTGAAAATATTATAAACCATCCTGTAAACAAAAACTAAAGCAAAAACCAGTAACCATTGAAAAAAAGAGAGTCTGAATTGAGTTTATTTATCAAATTTTAGCTTAAACTCCTTGTCTAGAATAGTTGTTAGTGTTGAAGTAAACCAGGGACTGCAAATCGAAAAACTCACTTTCGTTGTTAACTTTGTATAAAAAATTTGTAATGATTTCATTTTCTTTCACCGGCTGCGACAGAAAGTGTCTTTTAACAGCTTGGCTGAGCTCAAATTTCGAAACACGATCTCTATTTCTATAACTTGAGGTTTTCTTACCAATCTCAGAACCAAGAAGATACCCGTCGATGCTTAATGAGGAAGGAATCTGCAGATTGTAAAAAGTCCTGTATTTCCTCAAACACTCATTAGGTAGTGACTCAAAGTTCAAAGGATCAGTTATAGCTCTATCATCTGGTCCATTTGAATGAATATGACGTGCCAAAAAGGCCGCCTGCGCTGCCTGTGCTGCCGCATTTCTTGCCTTTGTTGATGCCCTGGAATTTGAGCTGTTGGAATTGTTGTTACTTTTGCCGTTGTTATTGGTGCTGTTGTTGTTATAATCCTTGGATTCTGATTCTGAAGCAGATTGTGCTTCTTTCGCAGTTATCCTTGGTGCCATTGAGTGATATCTTGGTTAATGAACCAGTTATTAGTTGTGATTCTTTTTAATAGTCTCGGATCTTTCCGTTCTGTCTAAATATGTATGCCCAGTACAGTTTAACCAACTAACTACCAACAGAATCAACTGATTATCTATTTGACACAAAAAATGGATAAACTGATACCAAAGCCAAAAAAATTGTTTATTTTCCTTGGCTTCATAACCACTCCTCGGTATCCTCAAAAAAAATAAGTGGTCCCTAGCAGGATCGAACTGCTGATCCCCGCGTTATTAGCACGATGCCTTAACCAACTGGGCCAAGGGACCTCTCAGGATTTTTAAAATAAAAAACGAACCCAAGTTATACACATATTCAGCATATATAACTATTACTATTATATAACTATTTATAATGTACACTGAAAACCCAAATATGCCAAACCAAGTATCAAAGACCTTGCTTAAACATCAATGTGCGACGATGCTTTGCGAAAATTTATTGGAAGGTCATGTAGTGTTTCGGGATCGGAATTTGTATAGCTGGGTCATACTGGTGGAGTTGTCACTTGGGATATTTTACAATTTAGTTGAAGGTTCGACTGTGCAAGATAACATTTCCTATCATGAGCTGAGTACTGGTGATGAGGCCTGGATAATGAAACCATCAAATAACTTGAATATATTAATTAGAAACATAAACACGATGGCCTACTATGAAACATTCATTCCTTACAGTTGACTCATTTATTTAGAAAAAACTCCTTGAAGTAAAATTAATAAACAAAATCTTTTATTATGTATACAAAAATTTAAATATATTTTTTAATCAATTACTATATTAAATTAAAAAATCTATTCGTCATCTTCAAGAGTTTGAGCAGCAATACGATCTAAATCTCTTTGACCATTTTCAGAGATTCTTCTACCACCTTTTGGAGAGATTTCTAAGACACCAATTTTTTCTAATGATTGCAAGACTCTACGGTTAATTGAACCTGAAGCGTCGGCATGTTTAGCTGGTCTACCACCTCTGTTGATGGCACCACCGTAAAGTTTGTTTAATTTACCAACACCAACGTGTTTACGTAAGTAAATGTGACGAGCAGCTGAAGCAGCACGTTTGTAAAACCAAGTTTCAGCTTCTTGTGGTGGTAATTCATTACCAGCTGAAGTTTTAACTAAATCAACATAACCTGGAACTTCAAGTTTACCTTGACGTTGTAAAAATTGAGCATAAGCATTAATGAAATCTTGAGCTGGAACGTCTCTGTTAAAATGTTAGCATACAGTTTTAATGATAATAAATTAGCCGACTCAAGAAACAAAGAAAAGAAACATCTAAAGGTGTCCCACTATGATTATACTTTGTGAAATATTCTCGTTTATAACAAATTTGATAATAACTCTTAAGAAATCAAAACACTCTAAACTAATCACTTTGGAGTTTTAAAAACAATTGATATAAATGTGTGTAATTCCTTTTTCTCTTTTGGTCAAATCATTCGTTGAATTACGATTATTGTAGCCTGAGTAAATTTTCAACTCATTGATAGTTATCAGAGCTAATAAACCAAAAGAAAAGGGTATATTTGATATAGATGAGGCTTTTATTTCTTTTCTTTGTTTAGTGATTAAAATCTAGTACATACCTAACGGAAACACCTGGCATTTTGTCTTATTTTATGTATAGGTTTATATATAAATTTGTTAAATAATAGTTCTGGATTCAAATTTTTTGTTAAATTTGTTTGATTGTTTCGTGGGAGTTCTTTTTCAGAATTCAGTGCTTCGTAACCATTTCCTATTGAGTGAAAAATGCTTTTAAGAACATAATTTGAGTCCATTTGTTTGGTTTACGGGTTTTATTATTTTGGTTGTGACTGCGTTTTTATTCTTTAGCCCTAATATATATCACGTGGTTCTAAAACTTTGAATAATACGGTATTAGAGTATATCAGATCTAAGCTCAAAGCCAAAGCACAATACGAAAATAAACACTGTAATGCTATTCCTGTGGCCGTCTTGTATCTAGAAACGTTCATGTTCTGTTGAAAATTTGAGTTTCGGTTCTCTGTCTTATGAAATTACAAGCTGTAATCCCTATTACAAAAGGATCAACTAATCACACAAGGAAATCAAGAATAGTACATAATAACTACCATAAACCCAAATCCATAAATTATTAATCTGTATATATATTATATAAAACTAAACAGATCAATTTAGAAACTTTAATAGAAAAAATATTTTGAAGAACGAGAAACTAAAGAGATTAAGTTGCTTAAACTTTGAAACCTCTAGAGTTTCTTTTACCTCTAGCTCTTTCGAACTTTCTACCTTTAGATAAAATTCTTGGGGCTTTGTTTTTGTGTGGACCCATACCGAAATGACGGACAGCTTCACGTGCATTTCTTGGACCTCTGATCAATAAAGTGTTTTGACCTTTTGGTGATCTAGTAGCTAATTGATCTAAAGTAATGGCTTCACCACCAGCTTTGATAATTTTAGCTTTGGCACCAGCAGTGAATCTTAAAGCTGCAACGGTAGCTTTTGGGAATTCATAGATACGGTTGTCATCAGTAACAGTACCGACAACAACAATAGTTTTTTCAGAAGCACCTTTTTGAGCTAAAGCACGGGAAATACGTGAAACAGAAACTGGTGGACGATTGATTTTTGATAAAAACAATGATTTTAAAACAATTTTGTTAAATGGTGAATCAATACGACCTATTAGTTTGTTAGTATATAAATTTCTTCTGCTCAAATGACGCACAATTAAATGCACTCGCAGAACTGTTTCGAGATATAAACGTCAGGCATCGAGCTGAATGTCATCTGTTCAATATACTGCCGATATTCAATGATCCCTTGATTGGAGTGATCTAAAACGTGATATTCGATTGCAATTTTTCAGTATGTTCACTGAATACAACTAATAAAACAGACACTCCGAGAAGATAAAAACAGATTTACTATTGAGCAGGAAGTGACACCAAATGCTTCAAATAAAAGAACGCAAGAATCTCTAACCTGACGTTTTATTCTCTGACACACAATTTCTTATGAAAAAGAACGATATCAAATACATGTATCTGTGTATGGGTATATAATTAATTGTACTTCAAATAATGATATGAATACTTACGAGCTAAGAAAGAGTAAAGTTTAACTAATAATTTTAAGTAAACATTATCCGATTTTGGAGCTTCACGATGACCTGATCTAGCGTGTTGTTTGGTGAAATGATCTCTACCCATTTTTGCTGACTGTTATTATTGATGATTGTATACAAGTTAGAAGGACCAAAAAATTTTACAACTTTTCATGTATTCCAAATTTTTTAAATTATTTTTCTTCCATCGCTGAAAGGAGAACTTAAAACAAAAAGACAGTCACATATATGTAACATTGTGTAATATTGTGGAACATAAAAAAAGTTAAGCCCTGTGTTTAATCACGTGATGATTTTATAGAAATAAAATATTGATGGTTTTGAACGTTGGTGTATGGTTTTCATCTTGGCTGATTTGGTGCTTTGTTGATCAATGAAAGCGTGAAGCAGTTTCTGGAGGAGAGAAGTATATAAAGATTAAAAAACTATGGAAAAACTTTTAGATTCGTGGGTTATATTGTGAATTTCAGTGTAAACTGATTTTAGTACTAACGTTCCAACTAGCGGTATCAAGAACCCAAGAGGTATCCCTCAAGCTCCGTTCGTTGAGAAGGTAGAAGATTATATCAGAGATCCCAGTGATTTTGAAACTGTCATGACATTATTCCAACAAAGGCTACAGTATGTTGATGTTTATTACTAATAATTGATCCGGGATTTCGGTTACTAACTAACCGCTAAGACAATACAAGTATATGGTATGTCTGCAAAACAATTGAAATAATGAAATATTCTAATTATGTCAGGAACAAAGTAAGATCAATGCATCTGCTAGTTACAAGCAAAAAATACCCGATATTAAAAACACTCTTGATATGGTTGAGCTTCTTCATTTGAAGAGTGTAGGTACTTTTTTTTTTTTTAATTTTTGGATCGTGGCTAATAAACCATCAGGAAAACAACGAGTCAATCGAAACAAATTATGAGCTGAATGACACGCTGTATACAAAAGCTGAGATTCCACCAACTGAAAAGGTTTGTTTGTGGCTAGGTGCGGATGTTATGTTGGAGTATCCTACAGATGAAGCTATTGATTTGCTGAACTCAAAGTTGACAGTGGCCAAAGATAACCTGCAGATTTGTGAAGAAGATATGGAGTATTTAAGAGAAAACATAACAACGATGGAAGTCAACACAGCAAGACTATATAATTGGGATGTTGAAAGAAGAAAAAATTTAAGGGAAGCTGAAGAGGCTGCTAAAAGTTTAAAAATCTAAGTCGTTTCGTTGTAAAAATAAGTAAGAAATTAAATGTATATTAATAAATAAGCCATTGAACAAACCATTTATGAGCCTTCTCACCTTCTGAAAGTATCTAGCAGCTGAGTGCCTAAAGGTCTCGTTTCGACATCTTCATCTTCATCCTCCTCTCCACTGTTATTGCTACTATTGACTGCTGGAACGTTGTGCGTGTTTCTTCTGTCGCTGATATATTTGATAATCCTTTTATAACATGGAACCCTCCAATTTTTTCCAGGAACTAGGCCTCTTGTCACAAACATACCCACACTCCAGCCAACAAACCCATTGATTGTGCTCGCCGTCCCATTGCCTATAAGCAACTGGAGCGCAACTAAGAAAGTGAATACTTTGTTATTCAATGTGATCTTAGTATCAGGAGATAAGCCAATCAGCTCAAACTTGTACGTGACTGGGATGTATTCCCTGTATTGGAATAGCACCGCAAAGAGAACCGCACTTGGCCCTGTTGATACCTCATTCATGAAATTGGCTGGCAGGTATGATCCCAACACCATTAAACACAAAGTAACAAGCATGTTGTAGAAGAAAACAACGACCAAAAACGACAGGTACTTATAGGACCCATTCAATCTCTCAATGTTCCTAAACGTATATATCAGTATCAATCCTAGTAGAACCTCGCTTTCATTGGAAAAAGAGAGTTGAAAGGTCAGAATCCTCCAATACTGTAACCAGCTCGATATAAATGGGTTGTACTTCAGGTAATAAACGTATTTTGTATTGGTAAGTGATGCTATTATCGGTAAAAAAATTGTAATATATGAAAAGTATCTTGACACAGGTGTGTCAGTAAATCCCTTCGGCATCGAGGCACTCATGTTTAATGGTTTATTTTGTTGTTCTTGTGTTGCTTCTTCATCATCGTTACGGTGTAATTTAATCTGTTTCAAATCCAAGAATCAAGTTCCGAGGACATAATCCGGCACTTATCTCAAAATTGTGATTTGGATATTTGATCATCAAGGTGAAGAAAGAATCAAGACTAGTATAGATGTACAAACTCGGTGCTCAAGGAAGAGCTGCTCAGCAAAAGCTTTTGAATCAAGAACACTACTTCAATGATGATTTTCACGATACGAGATTTCCCAGTCAAATTGACGTTTTATTGAATGAGCTGGCCCATCCATCATCTGGTTCGACAGCGAACGGGTTATTACAACACATTGTTTATCATCTTCCTACTATTAAAAATGAGCTGAATGTTTCGTTACTGACGACCTCGATTTTGAACTGTTCATTGATCCTACCGGATGATTCTTTGCTTTTCGGTATAGATGATTCATACATGTTAATTGAAGCAATTAAAGCAACATTTGAGAGGAAACTTAAAATATCAGAGCCTACACTCTCAGTTGATAAGTTCTATAGCGCAGTATTCGATGCGATTTCAAAGTACCCAACAGACTGGAAAAAAACAATATTGATATCAGGCATACTATTATCGAAACCGGTATATGAGAACTACAAAATTCCGGAAACAGATCACTTTTTTCAGAAGATCTATGGTAACTTGACTAAAATCTTGTATGATTCCGTGACCAGGTTATTAAAGAGTCAAGTTTACAATTATGAGGTTAGGGCTCTGACTGTTTTATCCTTAGCTTGCTCTTTCCCATTTATGAATAATCATATGAAGAGAAGTTTACCAAACGATTTGCTGATGGATTTTACGATTGATCTTATCTTTTTCAGTAAGTACGGGTTATTGAATGGTGACATCCTAAACGATCCAAAGATTTCAGAGAGACCGGTTTTGAAACACTTGAGTAGACTGTCGTTTATTATTGAGAACTCACTTTTGAATGGAGTATCTTTTGACTTGATGGATATTTCATTGAATCAACTCACGACATTCACTCACAGCATCTCTGATAAACCGCCAATTTTTTATAAGGAATCCTCATGGACTATTTTGAAGCAGCTCATCTTTTCGTTGGTTATTATTTTCCAAGGTTACGTATCTCATTCTTTAACATTGAGCCACGATAAAATACTGAGATATTATCCACATTTTTTTAGAAAGATATTAACATGTTTATTCTTCAGTAGTTTTATTGTTGACAAAATAGGCACAGGTGGTTTTCAGGCCTACAATTTCGTCTATATCACGTCAGTAGATGGCCTACTGCAATATGACATTCAACTAGCTGAACTATTTGCAAAAATCTTGTCTGGTAACGTCAATCTTCTGGACATTGATTACAACTTTATTGAAAAATCCAAAGTTCTGTTCATGCTTGGATACTTTGAAAACTTGGTTGAAAAAAGTTCACAGTCATTATACGAAGATTTGATTCTGCCAATCACAAATAGTCTGGTAAATCCTACATTGTCAGTGAACATGCTGGAAAATATAAACGAGAAAAGACCAGTTTTAGAAGCTGCACATTCGGTTGTGCTGAAAACTTTTTCAGTCCCAAGAAATTCAGCGATGGTTGCAACTTCTTCAATCTCATATTTGAACGTTCTCTTGGATCAGTTTCCAGCAATTCTATCTTCAACACAGTTGAGAATTGCTGTTGAGTCAATTGCGAAAGCAATTTTCCCTCCATCTCCATCATATTATTTAAATAGTGACAACTCAAGAGAGTTGTTACATACATTGTATATGAGATGTCTCAATACAAAGCCTGGTTTTATGCTATTAACACGAGACACAGATTTTTCAGAATCCATACCTCAGGAACAGCTAGAAGTTGAGTCATCCTCAGGTACGGCACCCACATCAAGATCTGCCTTGGTTGATTGTTTGATCAGTGCTCTGCAATTCATAGAATGCGAACAATTACATCAATGGTTGGATAATACCAGGGGTCTGATTATTAAGAGCTCCCCGGATGAAATCAAGTTTCTTGAGAACCAGTTATGGATTTTGATATCTAAAAATCTGGACATACACAGAGCGAACACAGCAATTGCTTGGTGGTACGATAAACACCATATAAATGAAGCAAGACTATGATCACTGGCTTTTTATCTCATATTTAATTAATTTAGTTTAAGAGAGAATTGTAATCATATGTATGTGTCCTTTACCAAGTATGATTATTGTGACGGGTAACACATGAAATTTTTTTATTTAAAAAAATTGGAGCCATATATATACACTGCTATTGTAATATATTTGGTTTAGTGGCAAGTTCAACGAATAATACAAAAGGATTGACATGGCTAGAAAGAAGTCGAGTGCTAAAAAGGCCTTTGAGTTAGAACAAAATAAACTGAAGGAGGCAGAACTGGGCGTAGCAGAAGACGAGCCATCCCAGCAGAAGAAAACACAAGAACAACAGGACAAGGATGATACCAGCTCCGATTTTGAGGGTGAATCAGAAGCTTCGGAAGACGAGGATGATTTTGGGGAGCTGATTACTGATGAAGTTGAAGAAGGTATTGAGAAGGTCTTGGAAGCCATCCGCAACAACGATAAAGCCCTATTCAATCCAGAAGTTAAGTTTTTTGATGAACCAGAAAAAGCTGGCTTAGTTAGTGTTTCGAAGAAGTCAGAGAAGCATAAACCTATCTATTTGAAAGATTACCATCGTATGAACTTGTTGTCTGGAGACGCTTTGAGAGACGAGGATGATGAAGTAATAAACTATGATGAAGATAATGCAGAAAAACCATTTTCGGTTCAACAGCGTGAGGAACGTAATCAGATCTTGTCTGAGATAAAAGGTGCTTTTAGCGACAATGATGATGAAGGTGATAGTGATGATGATTTTTTACAGAAAAAGAAAATGACCAGACCTGATCCAATTGCAAGATTACCTGATCCAAACAGAGATGATGAAAAATTTTTAGAAGAATTTGCAAACCAGCATGCCTGGATCCCAAAGTCTGGTGACAAGACAATCAATTTGGATAGAAGAGGTGAAGAAGATGACGATGAATTTGATGATGCTGCCGAAAAATTCGAGCATGCTTATAATTTTAGATATGAAGATCCAAATTCAGCTGAAATTATAAGTTATGCACGTAATCAAGCAACTGTAAGAAGATCAGAAACAAATTCACGTCGTAAACAAAGAGAGTTAAAAAAAGAAGAAGGTGTAAAATTAAAGAAAGAAAAAAATCAAGAAATTACAAAGAAAAGAAATGAAAAAGTTAACAAAATGACTGATATTTTAGATAAAATTAAAAAAGAATACGGAGCTGAAATCAACGAGAATTTAGCTAAAAAAATCAGTGATAGTTTATTGAAAAACGATTTCGATGATTCTCAATGGGATAATTTATTATCAGAAATTTTTAACCAAGAGTTTTATGACGATGCAACAGAAAAGCCTACTTGGGATGATGACGACGAAGTCATGAAAGAATTCGATGTAGATGACGAAAAAGATGACGAAAATAAAAGTGAAGAAGTTGAAGTAGAAGAACCTCCTTCCAAAAAGTCTAAAAAGGTTATTTTAAAAGAAAAGAAATCTAAAAAAAAAGAAAAAGAATCAATTAAGGAAATAGCTGAGAAAGCGATTGAGCAGAATAAAGTTGCGATCATCGAACAAGTCGAAGAAGAGCGCAGAAGTCGATCATTAAACAAGAACGATGAAGTTAAATTCAAATATCGTGATGTCTCGCCGGATAGTTTTGGTTTAACGAATAGAGAGATTTTGTTAGCGGATGACAAAGATTTAAACGAATTTATAGGTCTTAAAAAGTTTGCACCATACAGACCCAAAGAATTAAGAACTAAAGATAGAAGAAAATACGCTAAAAGTAAAAATTTACGTGAGTGGAGAAAAAAAGTTTTCAAAAGCGAACAAGGTCCTCAAGGTGATGATGACACAATCAACATTCCTGTTGACTCTATTGAAGAACCATCAATCAAAAAATCTAAAAAAAGAAAGCACGAAAAAAAGTAGCTTTGGGTTTTATCTCATACTTAGGTAATTAAATAAAATCATGTAAAAATATTAGAATTAAACACGTAAGCTGTAATTTTCTGTTTATACAACTTAAAAGTTCTTTAAATTAAATCGTTTACAAAAATGCCATATTGGAGTGGTAAAATAGGGAAATTAAAATAATACTGTGACCTAGAACATGAATCAAAAATACAATTTTTTATTACAGAAATAATATTACACAAAAAATTCAAAAGTATTTGTAAACTAATCATCAAACTGATTGAATTTACTTGGAAACGTTAAGACGGATCTATTAGATCTGCCTTGAACATCGGCACGGCGATTTCTTGAAAATGAGATGATGGATTTTCTACCACTTGAAGCATTTGCTCTCGAAGGTTCCTCATCAGATCTGTGCAACCACCAATTTGCAATCGTTAACGCAATTAATACAAATACAATGAGTGCACCAATAATACCAAAAAACCAACCCAGGTTAGAACCTTGTTCGCCGGGAATTCTGACATTCATACCAAATAACCCAGTAATCAAATTCAAAGGAACCAAGATAGTACCCAATAAAGTTACTTTTGATAGCATTTCTGTGACTTTATTGTTCGAATTGAACGATTCAACTTGCAATTGAGCTAGATAATTGGAATGAGATCTGGAAAAAATCTTCTCATAAGCTAATAAATTTTGAAACATAGTAACAACATGATCTTGAATATCACCTAAATATAATGCAATATCACCTCTTGGTTGGGCTTGAGCCGGTTTTGAAGATGTACTTAAATTAGCAATGTTGATATTTGAAGTTAGCGCTGGGCCAATTCCATTTGCCTCGTCCTGACATCTTTTTGCAAACATCTTAATAACATCAGCTTTGCCTGACAATAGTCTCATCAATGTCATTACTTTGCGACGTGCTTCACCGATTGTTTTCAACATAACACTGAAATCTACATCCCTAGCAACAAAAACAGAATCTTCAATAGCATCAGCTTCATATTCAATTGCATGAATAACAGGTGCAAAACTATCTGTAATGTCATCAATTAGTGCATAACACAACCAATCAGCAGAAACATCAACGTAATCACGCAACTGTCTAACACGTCTTCTGACATTAGCAGCGTGAGAAATAGGACCAAAGTGGAATGTCAAAACTCCCTCTCTGAAGACAACTATATAAACATTAATTGGCTCTAAGAAATCTTCGGATTCCTTATCAGATTCAAATGTATGGAAACAAACAAAATAATAAGCTCTGAACAATTCAACTTTTTCACGAGTTTCTTGCATTCTAATATCTTCTGCTGTAAGAGGATGGATACCAAAAGCTTTTGCCAAAACTTTCATTTCAGCATCCGTAGGACAAATGCAATCCAACCACCAAGTTTCTGATCCTCCTCTAAATAAATCTTTCACTGATTGGCCCGGTTTGGTTAAGGATGCAATATCTGGAGCATGAACAGTTTCATCCGATTCAGAGCAAAAAAAACTGAATCTATCAGGAGCAGACTCCTCGCCTTCAACTATATTACTACCAAAGGAAACACCCGCTTTTTCATCGTTAGGGTTTGATGAACTCCCGGTAGTGAAAGGAGGACGGGCGTCTTGGGTTTGATGTTTAGCGTTTGGAATGTATTTCAGAGCAGCTGAACTAGAAGTTGAATCTGAATTATCAACAAACTCGCGTTCTTTATTCAGTAATTCTGCTTCTTCTCTTGACTCTATAATAAACTCTTCAATTTCATCAAAATCAATTCCTTTGATACGAACATGTTCAGGCAGCATTGGAAAACAGACATCTTCTTCAGTTTCCTGAGATTCTCTTGAAGCATGAGAGTCAACATCGCTATCTACTATAGAGGATCTCGTCAAACGACGGCGACGATCAAAATCAAGATTTTGATCATCAACTGCTGCCGAAGGTAACACCTCAAAACGATTCGATTGTTTTGAAATCGTTCTATTCAATGGACTAATAACCGGGGAATTTTCAGCACTTTTGTTTTGCTTTTTGTTGAACAAAATACCATTATTTCCTCCTCCAGAATTTGAAGATAGTTCATTAGGGTGGACAAATGTTTTGATTTGATCAGAAAACGAACGTGATCTTGATCTTGATCTACCCTTTCTTGAAGCAGTAGTTAATGATATACTGTTGCTTCTGACAAAGGGAGTATTATCATCTGCATGAATGCTGTTGCTAAGACGGCTTGGGCGAATATTTGTATTTGAACGATAATTTGGTTTTTCAATCGATGTATCTAAAATAGCAAACTCGCTATCATCCTCGCTGTCCGAATTACCACTAAATTTAATTTTGCTGTTGTTTCTAATGATTTGTTTTCTTTTCTGGGTTTCTGACGCGTTGACAGAAGGAGTTGATGAACGAACTGATGAAATGTTGTTATCATTAGATAAACGAATAGGGAGAGAACTTGCTTGCTGCCGATGATCATAGAGGCCTGATTGGTCTTCTGTTCTCAACGACGTGTGAGAATGGACTGGTGACACTTGACGAGAACTTTCGATATCTGACATTTTAATGTTGTTATTTCAGTATTTGACTCGTTGGTGTGCTTTGCTGAAACCAGTCTTGTCAACAATAGATAATGAACTTTCTAAAGAATGTCGGGCTGTTTGGCCCGTCTTCTTATAATAAATAAGCTAGAATTGAACTAACAAACATATATATCCCCAGAAAGGGTCTGATATTACGATATGTTTGTTTTATTGGGAAAAAGTCAATGTATTGACTTCCCCTTGCAATGTAAAGTAAAAGATGAGGTGTAAAATGGTAATAAATTTAGCAGCAGAGACCAGAAAACAAATTAGGGAGGTTCTATCAAAACGGCCAACTGCCGTGAACTTGTGAAGAGATTAAAGTTAGCCAGCGTGAACAAAGGCTTCAGAACAATGAGGATGTACTGTAAAGACCAATCGATATATTAAATAATAAATCCGCAGTCTCTGTTAAAATAAATCTTGTAAAAAGCGATTAAAACTTGCTTGAAAAAACCTTTACTTTTCCTTCTTTCCTTTCTGCAGTAACAAACCAAGGAAATCAAAGAAAACCGTTCTTTTTTCTAACTTAAATATCGTTAAACCTGTTTTCTACCATTAAACATAACGTTTTAGACATGATAAAGGGAAAAATTTTTGTAAAAATTGAATTCGTACGGCCAGAAAAAAACGTTTTTGTTAAGGGAAGCATATTACTGACACCTTATTAAATGTCAGCTGTATGAAGAAAAAAAATTTGCTTTTCTCTTTTAATGAATGAAAGAAGTCAGACTTTTAGTGGTAAAGAAAAGAGTCGAGGTCGATATGGGTCAAATCACAGAGATCCTCAAATTTCTGCATGTTCAGCTTCTTACTTCAGTTTCGAGTGAAAAATTTGCGGTTCCAGACAGTTTTCCAGCTGAACTGAACGAGACGATAGAGGTATATAGACTCATCTTGAGAGGTGAATCGCATAAAGTCCTACAATTAGGTGAGATCAGGAAACTGTTGAATAGTGAGGACTCTTTGAAGATAATTAACTCTTCCTTGTCGAGTAGCAACTTCAATGAAGTCGTATCTCTATACACAGACTCTATAATCTCAAAAATCGAGTCAACCGACGTTATCAAGTCGAATATTTTATTGTTGTCATCTATTGCATTGCTACAGTGTTTCATTCAGAACAATTATACAGGACCTGCGATTCCGTTTTCGTCGCTTGAACTGTTTTATCCAAGTATCGCTCATGATGAAGAGAGTGCCAAATTGATCCATTCCAGAGCTGCTACAGCATTAAGTTCATACGGTCAATCTGCTTATGAAGTGGTGGACGACCCGTTGTATTTACTGGTTTCACTACACCTGTTTGAAAGATTGACCAATGTTTCCAGATCACTTTTGTTGAATAATTTGGAACCCACAGAAGAATTTGTTGACTCCAATAACACCATAGATGATCCTTTACTAGCCACCTCAACGTGGTGGAGATCAAGAGCTTTGCAGATTCAAAGCTCGTTATATCCTGAGCCTTCGGCCCCTCATATTTCTATTGCGCACTCGATATTGCATATTTCACTGCCAGAGACTATTGCATCTAGCTCAGACAATGAGGTTTTGACTAGAAATCTATACACCACCTTCTATTTAGAACAGGTAAGATGTTCTTTGGAGGCAAGAACAGAGCACTTATGTCTACCATACTTAGCAAAGTTAAGAAAGCTGACAAAGTTTAAGTTTGTATTGACTGGTGCAAGGGCAAAAAGAACAAAATTCCAAGAGAAATCATTTTCAAGTTTGATTATCTTAGCTGTCAGCGATTTATCAAACAAAAATAACAGTGATTATCATGAGCAATATCCTGAAAGTTTCGAGCTGAATTCAGATGTCTTGCTAGAGAAGCCACATTATGAATCGATTGGTAATGAACCTTTGGATGAGCAGATAGCTAAAAAGCAAAAAATTGATGAAACCGTAGCTGAAGAAGAAGAAAAATTGTTACCTGTTGTGCTTCGTCAAGAATCCATTCCTACTGAATTAAAAAACCTTGATCCAAACAACCAGCCGAATTTGTCGGATTATGATAATCTTCAGTTGCTGTTGAGATTATACGCAATTAGGCAAACCTCCCCTTCAAATGATTCATTAGTTGAAGAAGAACTATTAGCTATAGTATCAAGAATTTTATACCAAAAAAGTGGTTCAATAAATTGGACGATATTTTCAAGGTGCCTATGGGAAAGATCGATTATTGAAACAACGAAAGCAAAAACTATCGAAAGAGGTATATTACAAATGCAGTCTTTGGTAGAAGAACTAGATATAAAAATAAAGTCGAGGATTATTCCAGACCAACAAAATTCTAAAAAAGAAAGTAGTGAAGCAAGAATAAAATACATTCATCAATTACCGTTGATGCCCCGTTGGACATTAGATTCAAAACTAGCTGAAAAATACATGTCTATTGGTGCTCTAAGAAGTGCTGTCGATATTTATGAAAGATTACAAATGACAACTGAAGCCGCTCTATGTTATGCATCCGTGGGAGAAGAAAATAAAGCGAAGGATATATTGGCCAGTAGAATCAAAAAGAATCCTGAAGATGCTAGAGCTCTATCTGTATTGGGTGATATTACCCAAGATCCTGAATTATGGGAAAGAAGTTGGAAAATTGGCAAATACGTAAATGCTAAAAACTCATTGGGTAGATTTTATTACCATAAGAAAAATCTGAAACTTGCACTAGAGCATTTACATGATTCATTGACCATCAATCCATTGAATTTTGATACCTGGTATTTTTACGGTTGCATTGGATTAGAATCACAACAATATGAGTTGGCTGCAGAAGCATTCACAAGATGTGTTTCTTTAGACAGTGAGCATTCTCATTCATGGTCAAATTTAAGTTCTGCACTATTGAAAATGAATAAAGATAAAGAATCATTTAATGCTTTGAAAAGAGCTGTTCAGAATGCAAGTGACACCAAAAATTGGAAAATCTGGGAAAATTATCTCATTGTTGCTTTCAAGCTACACGAGTGGAACGACGTTTTATTAGCAGTTAAGCAACTGTTGAACATAAGAAAAGATAACGTTGGCGAGGGCTCAATTGATATCCCAGTCATTGAAAAATTAGCAGAAATTTTGGTTAGTACAGACTATCCAATCGATGATAGTGAAAGATTAACGTATTATCAGTCAGCATGCATTGATTTCATTTGCAATGTGTTACCACCTGTTATCACCACTTCTTCAAGATGTTGGAGAGTTGTGGCGAGAGTTGAATTATGGAGAAGAAGACCTTGGGCAAGTTTAGAATGTCACGAAAAAGCATACAGGGCTTTATCACATAATCCAGATTTAGAAACAGATGAAAAATCTTGGAATGAAGCAGTTGAATCGTGTGCTGATCTGGTTGCTTCTTATGAATCTCTAGGAGAATTACCTGGTAAGCATGGTGCTGGTGATCTTGTTTGTAAAGATTGGAAATACAAAGCCCGTTCTACAATCAAATCTTTGATGAGTAAAGGAAAGGCTTCATGGGAAGATTCTGACGGTTTTGAAACTTTAAAGCAACTACGATCAGAATGTTAGATTCATTAGTCTAAAACAGACTCATTTATTTATTCATAGTATAAAAAATTAGAAAACTGTATCTTATATGTATATATAATGTTAATTACTCTTAGCCTAATCTGTGAAATTACTCGAAAAATCACAGTCGTCATCATCTTCAATATCGATCTTATTGATTTGATCAGAGTAATGATGCTCTTTATCAAGTGGAATTATCAAATTTATAGATGATCTAAGTGATGACCAGTATTCTTGAATTTGTAGCGAAATACTGTCCTTAAATATATTAGCATCAAGAACTCTAATCAGGCTGTATAATGAAGATCTGCTAGCTTTTGAGGCCTCAAAACGAAGTGCCCATAAAAACGAGTAAATAGCCAAAGCGTATCCACTTTTCAGATAAATTGTATCTTTAACTAATACAACAAATACAAACAAATCGATATATGAAGCAGTGATTAATAATGGTGTTTCAAGATAGTTGATTAAAGGCGTAATTGCTGCAGATAGAGCAGTTTTTGGAAACAGTTCTGTAGTGAAAAAATTGCTGATGTTCAGTATTGAATATAAAGAAAACGGAAGTAGTTTTAATAAATGATTTGGAGTAGCTACCCATAATAATGCAAAAGCTAATAAATGTGAGTTTTCTGATTTCAAAGTTTCAGAAAATGGAACTCTAGTTGTCAGTTTGACACTAATAATTGAGGATTCAACTGTTTCAGCTTCGATCACTTTTTGCTTATTTGACAAATAGCATCTGTATAACACGACACTGTACGTAATTATAGAGCCAGTAATTGCTATCAGATACCAGAAATTTGATACTTTAAAACTGGTATTTATCCCTATGATTGACACTATATACCCACATGTTCCAAAAAGTGTCAGCAAATGTGAAAATGCCCAGATGTATTGTAAAGAAACCGTCAGCTCTGAAAAGCATAATCGTGATATAACTGTTGATAAGGAGATCGATTTTATTCTCTGTACCGTCATCTCTTTTGTGTCCTCCAAATTATTAAAGAACTTAGTTTAAATATAGCAAGATGTTTCTTTCAAATATGCAGACTCTCTTTCAAAAACAACATTTGTTTTGACATTATAAAGTCTACTTATTATATATCTTTTTGTGTATTTTGTAGTTACAGCCGCATACGTCGATAAGAGAATAGCACCGATATAATCAAGGTGTTAGGTATATTAGAAACCAAAGATTTTAAACACCAGGCAGGAACTTTATTTATTCATCTCTTTGTGTCAATGGGTTTATTGTATCCTATCTTTTTGATACAGGGAATATTTCTTCTGTTGTATGAACTGCACATTTCTGTGTTGATATCAATCACCTATTCCGATCTTGATGTTCTCTAATACGTTATTATTATATGAGATATGGCATCAGAAGCTAACAACTCTTTCAAAGGTGTGATAGCTAGCTCTTATAGAAAATTTAATGGTAGCATATTATTATTAGATAGCACTACGGCTTGCAAGGGAGTAAAATTTAATGTAAAGAAACGACATTAATTGATGTTCGGAGATAATCTTTTTGTTTCTTGACGCAGCATCACCTGGAGTTAGTTTATTCACTTTCCAATCAGATATAGACAGGGTTGCTTTTCTAAACAAGCGTTTCTTTCTATCCTATTTGGTTTATTTAAAAAGATGATCTCCAAGTTAAACTTCACTTATGTCTCCTTTCTTGGAGACTGCGAGGCCCTGGATATATTAGTCTTGCATATACCCATAATAATAATGTCTGAGAACGAGTCAAATAGAAAACAAGTGAATGATAATGCTAGAATACCTCACCAAAATCATGGAAACGATGCTAATACCCATGAATCATTTGAAACTGGAGATTTTCACCAAGTCCATGAACAGAGATTTTTACACAGTGATGAATCAGAGAGCGAGAGCATTGAAGATGTTTTCAACAGTTTTCGAAGAAACCAAAGTCCTACATCCATCAATATTGAGATTGAAAGTGATCAATACAACCAGCATATCCCAGTTACATCAGATTTGGACAATGAAAACTTTACGCTTCCCTATGCTAGACCAAGACAATTGCCAAATGATTTGCAAAGGCTACAAGATATACTGATCTCAAACCACGCAAGAAGACGCATTTTGGGGGTATCCTTTGATTTTGTTGCTCGGCATCATTTCTATGAACCTAACGAACCGTCCAGATATATTAATGAAGAATTGTCTTATGATTACCCAAGCGCAATTTATAGCCCTGACATGGACGAAGTGGTACGTGAGAGAATGGCCATTACAAGGCGTTCGCTGTCTACTCTTCGAGGACAATTAGCAACAATTGAGTTTCTAAATGATAGTATATCACACATCAACACTGAAGAGGATTATAACACAATAATCAATGCATCCCACTCAGAAATACGTATTGATGACAATGAGAACTACAAGTTCAAATACGTTCATGCTGCACATATCGATAAAAACGGGATTATATTCCATAAACTGGTCGATGCTCAACTTTCACCGCCGTTGTATCAAACTCATGCTAACAATACTTATAACGTTTTGCCTGCTTATTGGGAGATACCTTCTCCTTGTTATTCTGAGCTTGATTTCCTGAAATATAACACGAGAAGTATTAAAGATGTCTAACAAATTTTATGAATGCTCCGGTTACAGTTTCATAGTTTAAGGTTCCTTCTCTGTGACTCTCTCAATACAAGGTTATTAAATTACTTTTATTTTTGGTCGTCTACTATACATATATCTCTTATTCTGCCCCAAATGCTGTTTATCATCAGATTTTAGTTATCGAGAAATCGACGTTAAGTATATATGTCCCATTGGATCTATCTGGTTTGTAAATACAGCACCATTAACCATTTTATTAGTTTGATAACTTGGTTTGAGAGTTCGTTCCAATACTCTTTCAATTGGCTTGCTGATATTGTGCAAGGAAATAGTACTGTTGAATAATCGCACTTCTACAAGACGAACTGTAGTTTTCTATCAAAAAATCTCGCCCACAAACAAGGTTCACTCCACACTATGAGAGCACACAAACAAGTCCATATTTCTCATTATGAAATTAAAAGTAGAAATGTTTTCTAAACTCGTGTTCCAATTTACCAGAATGTAGCTGCACACTTTACGGAATTTCATTCAAATTTTGAACAGAAAGCTCCGGTTAAAGACCAGGTCTGCCAAAATATCTTATTCTCTCTGACAGAGGTCTGTCTGCAATACGGTCGTACTACCATCAATTTCCACTTAGCATCCACACAAATCTCAGACAATGATTTGTATACGAGCAGAGGTTGGTCATCTGACATTCACAAATGTGTCAATATATATTTCCAAAAATGGATTGTGTTACCTTACTTTGTTGATGATTTCAAAATTATAACGTTAGTACCAGTTGAACTACGACTTCCTGAGCTAAGTAATTTATATAACAAATCATGATTTCTAAATCTTTTTGTTTTGCCAAACCGTCGATCAATTGTTTTGTTAGAATTCAAACGCGTAGTGCAGCTGTTGTTAATGTTAGATTTATCCAGTCTCATTCTAAAGATGTTTTAGTTGAAAAATATCGAGAAAAATTAGAAAAAAAAGCCAAAGAGTAAGTCTAATTTTTTTCTATAACTTTGCAGTCGTGGGTATAGGATTAACATAAACTAAAGAGTTGGTGCTTCCGATATTGAAGAATTGAAAGAAAAGCTGAAAGACAAGATTGAGAATCATAAGAAAACTTTTAATAAGATAGATCCACTAGTTGAATTAGAAGAGTACGAAGCAAGAATGGCGAAAGAATCAGAAATAAAGGATCAAATTAAAGGAAAACCAAGATCGGCAAGATCTCCTGATGCGCCAGAAGTCCCTTACAAAGATCTGAACTCGTTTGTTGATGTCGAAAAATTCTCTGAATTAGGTGCTCAAGAAATTGAGTTTTTATGGAGAGCTAGATTTCACGGCAAAGAAAATACGTTATCAGCAATTATTAAAAAAGATGTTTTTGAAAGGTTATACAAAAACGCAAGACAAAATCCAAAGTTTGTTCTACCACTACCAAGAGAGGATAATGGTGTAGAACTACACTATATCCAATGGTCATTTGTCGGTCCAAACACCATTCATTGTATGTTCACAACATTAGCAGAATTCAAGCTACATCAGGAATATGCCAGACCACATACCACATTGATTTTTCACACCGACTTAAAAGATTCGAAAGATCTGGTCCTAATGAACGGTTCTGTTGAAACTGATTCATCTGTGAAGCTGGCCGAAGCTCAGCTACTGGTTCTAAATATTCAAAGATTCTATGGTGCAATAGAAAATACAGATGCGACTAGACGTAGAATGGCATTAGTCAGACAGTTCACCAACGGATCATCTGAGTTTAGTGTTGAAAAGTTGATTGAAGAGGCTGCCTCTATGGAGGTTTAGCTTTTCAGCAAAAAAAAAAAATAAATATCATTCATTCACGTATAATAAGTATAGTTGTGGTTATCGTCTGTAAGTTTGTGTAGTATTCTTCAGTAATGTGTTAATATATGTAGTTTTCATGATTATGTAAGAAGGTTAAATTTCCTCGATGTAACCCAAGCTGAACCAGATACCATGGAGTAGATATTTTTTCAACACTCCAATACAAACTTGTAAACCTGAAATATGTTTTATAAGGGAGTTAAGGTTGCATACCTTGGGCCACAGGGAACATACTCTCATCAAGTAAGATTCTTTTTTTTGGTTCAAAGAATCGATCTCAAATGGTATATACTGACTGAAAAAAAAGGCTGCGATTCAACAGTTTTCAAAAGACAGTATTTTGATTCCACAGTCGTCAATAGGAGACTGTTTCAAATTATTGAACGATGAAGAGGTTGAATATTGCATAGTTCCATTTGAAAACTCAACAAACGGACAGGTTGTTTGGACCTATGATTTGCTAAGAGACTGGTTTTTACCTAGTGCTGATGCTCTATCAGATGAAACTCCACTGAAGTTTAATGTGATTAACGAAGAATTTGTTTCAATTCATCATTGCTTACTAACTTCTGCAAAAGATTTGTCTTCAGTCACAAAAATATATAGTCATCCTCAAGTTTGGGGCCAGTGCATAAACTTTCTAAATTCAAACTGTGCTAAAGTTGAAAAAATCGATAGTTCATCAACATCGAAAGCGACGGAAATTGCAAAGTCAGAAAATCAGGCTAGTATTGCAAGTATTTCAGCCAGTGAGCTTTATGATCTACCCGTATTACATAAAAACATCGAGGATGTGAAAGGTAACACAACAAGATTTCTAGTATTGGGAAAGAAATATGAAAAAACTGAAGATTCCACAGACAAACCATGTATAACTTTACTGGCATTTACAGTTAGACATAATGATTCTGGTGCTTTGGTGAATGTGTTGGATATCCTGAAACAAAATGATACAAACATTACCAGCATAACCTCAAGACCGTCACATATTAAAGCATGGCAATATGTTTTTTTCATTGAGTTTTTGGGAAACTATTATAAAGACTCGAATATTCAAAGAATTGTAAATCAAATTGATAAGAAGTGTTTGAAAAGTGTTATTATTGGAAGTTTCCCAAGAAACAATAGATATTATGGTGAAATAGATATATAGTTAATGTACAGTATTGGGATTTAACAAAAATTAAAACAACATTATATTGAGAAAAAAACCCTTAAATCAACCCAATTTTACTTAAATGACTTCAATAAAACTTTATATAAACAGAAAAAGCTATTTACCGTATTTCTGAAACTGCCACTCTCTGCTATCAAGTGGACAAACATTACGAGTTTTCAACCATCTTGAAATACAATGCATATGGAACGCATGCTAAATCGTGTTAGTAGTTGAAAAATGACATTTCTTTGCACACACTGCTAAATAAATGAGTACTCACATTGCAGGTACCCCAAGCGGCAATACATTCGGTACTCGTAGCACTCATGGTGTTCGGTTGACATTCAATACAAGGTTCCATTAAATGATTTCTACAAATTGCACATGTTTCGACAACAATATCCCACGACCAAAATGCAACGGCTGTCCATTTTCTAACTTCAAACTTTTTCTTCTCGCTTCTTTTCAGCTGCTCATCAAGCTCTTTATGTTTTTGTTCTTCAATTTGTTCCTCTGTTAGCTCTGTGTCTTCTACTGTTGTTGCTTAAATAATTAGTACTAATCTCTCGCAGCTTTTTCGTGGAAAATGTTCGTATGCTCACGTGTATCAATTTCCATTAAATCAGTCATTTTGCAAGCAAAAAAGTGGTCTTTTGTAATAAATCAACTAAGATTTTAATATAAAGTTACAAAAAATGAGTGTAGTTATGAATTTGAAATCAAAAACAAAAAATAATAGTGTGGCTCGGATCAATATATTCAACCTAACCTCGAGTAAAATTTGAATGAGATATCATGCTTCAAAAACAATGATATATTATTCCTCAGAGCACTATCCTATTTTTTTTTAGCTGTGCTGTTTATTATGTTGAAACTTTTATTTTCTAGTCTTCTCTTGTTATTGCGTACTAATATCCCATTTATACATTGTATTTGTTAGCAATATTGGACTTACTTGCTTTTATTGTTCTGTTTTCAGAGGTATTTTATGTTGTTTATCGAGACCAGAACCATCTATAGGAAAAGATATATAAAATATTTGTGAACTTTTTGAGCCATTGCAAAGACATTGTCTTAGACAGGAAAGAAATCTTTTTTTGAAACTTTTTTAGTTTGCTGGTATATGATCAAATTTTAGTTTCTAAGAACTTGTTCATATTATAGAAGTTAATGATTTAGTTAAGATATAATTCAAAATTTAAGCTAAACAGTATAAATCGATCGAATTTCAAATTAAAACTAGTAGATTTCAGGTATTTTTTTCTATTCCTGAGACAAGATATGTTTTTGTATCAAGTTAGTCTCACAAACATTTCTTGACATGCGTCATGTCTGACATTTCAGAATCGAGACTCACCTACACTTGAATGCTTATATACGGACTGACAGAAATTACACCTTCAGCTGATCCTGCTGAAAAGAAATACAGAGATCAAGTTATGGTAGGCTGACATAAACATCTAAATGTAGTAATATTTCTTCAATTCTTATCCTACATGAACTACTAGTATTTACAGACAGTCATGCAGTTATTCATTGATTTATTGATCTACAGCAGACTACTCTTTTTTTGCATCAACTAATTCGATCAGTTTCTTGATCTTTGTTTCAACTTCATCGCAGACATTTTTAATTTCTTTAATTTCATTTTTCTTGTACTCAACTTGATTTTCTAAAAGCAGTATCAGTGACTCTCTAGATTGATGAGGCCTATATTCATTTAGCAGGTGATGTATGTTAACTAAGATAGTTCTCATATTTTCTATCTTCAAAGGAAACTGCTCCGGATTTATATTCATCACACCTATCAGTTCTAGAAAATTTAACAATAGTGACTTCAGCAGTTTTTTTAATTCTTCTATTTTAAATTTAGAATCATCTTCTATTCCTTCTGGTTCTTTGTACAGTTGTGTCATCCCCATTTCGGGCAAACTTGGTATCTTGTCATCAAACTATATTGTTAGCGATTGTTAATGTTCTGCTCAAACAAAGTAATTGTCAACTCACTTGCCACAGATTTCCAAAAGACCTATAAGTAGCACGATCTGGTGCTTGAGGAGGTATTAAAAACTGTAATTCACCCTCTGGTTTCTCATGGCCTTTATTATTTTTGCTACTGCTTTCATCATTATCAGTGATACCTGAACCTGTTTCACTATTGTTCTTTGATTCATCTTGCCATTTTTTCAGCTTTTCTAAATTTTCTTCCGTGAAAAATTTAACATAAGGAGGAGGGGGTGGATATAAAGAGGAAATCAAACCTTCTTCAGAGGCCATACTTCATCCAAGTTTTGAATGACTTATTGTAGGTTGGTAATAAACTAGTAGAAATGTTTTTGTCGCCTAATTCCAAATTGATACCCAGTGCTCAAAACCTGACCACAACTGTTATTGATAAAACCGCAGTTATTCAGCGTGGAATTCTGTATTTCTTACAGCTTCAGACTTACAGGATATTGTTGACGGCGTAACTGGCTTTTGATGAGATAATTTCGCTATGATTGAGCTTTGAGGAAAAAAAGCAAATCGATCAGATATTAGGTGTATCAACTGTATCCTCAGTTCCAAATATAAAACGGTTTCGTGGTCTAGTCGGTTATGGCATCTGCTTAACACGCAGAACGTCCCCAGTTCGATCCTGGGCGAAATCATTTTTTTTATTTTTGCTCTTTCATATATCATGTTAAGAGATCTACAGAAGTAATTATTACAGTTTCGATTAACACAACAGTCGTTAACATACAGATTGGAAGTTTGAAGATCCATTTTTAACGTTTGACAGATAATATCGGCCAAGCCTGTTCTATTTCTTATTTGTTGTATTGTACTTCCCAGATATTATTCCAGAACTTTCAGAGACATCTTCTCGATCCGGTTCTGATTTATCATTTGAGTGTCTTGATTCCCTGTATGAGTGTCTCCACGATCTGTCTGGACTGGATCTCCGGTGCCTCGTTTCTCTACTAGAATGGCCCTGAGCCCTTTCTTCCATGGAGCTACCAAGGTGTCTTTCTCTGTGTGAATGTTTAGTACTTCTTTCTCTGGAAGAAGACCTATGTCGATTCTGACCGGAGCTTCTTCTATCCCGATAGTCGTTCTCATTTCTGAGGTATACCGAAGTGTTTGTTCTCACTCGCTTTGGCTCTGAAACAGAACTCAGATCAACGCCTCTGGATAATCGTCAGTAATGCTCATGGCAGAAAGAAAAACCCAAAAATACTCACAGAGTTGCTGCAATAGCTTGTTTTTCCAGAAGTTTCACCTGCTCTAGTTCATTTTGAAGAATCTCTCCTTTCTTTGTATCGTCTGACTTAGTATACCATTGGAGATCTTTATTTTTGGACCACCTTCCAGTAGGTGCCATCACCGAGTTACCTAAATATTTCTTCGCATTGTTTTGATTTTTTGAGTTCTCCCAGTCGAAATCTCCAACTCCTCCTTTCAAAGTCTTCCCTGAGCTCATTTTTCTGTTGAGATGATTAGTTTGTTGTTTGTTTTGAGGTTGTGGCGAGTCCTGGACGTGGAAAACATTATTGATTACAAGTCCTTACCCGGGATCATCTCATTGAAGTTTTTTTGTTAGCTTTCTCTGAGGATCTTGAACGTCCTGTGGGCACCAAACTGTAGCACTCAAGATCACACTTGAACAAAATGTTTAGAATATCGGTTCAGAAGAGATGTTCATCGAAGATGATAGCCTCTGGTAACAGATGGGGATTTTTTTCTTTACTGGAAAGCACTCGGTTATATTCGTCAAGACCGCTGAGTATTTTGAATCACTGTCAAATCTATGATACCACTAGACTCACGAACCAACGCTTCTATTCTACCCAAAACAACGAAAAGGAAACAGTCAAAATTAAAGTTGATAAACCAAGCTTGATGATTGCGTTCACCTGCAAAAAATGTAGTACCAGATCGAGCCACGTTATGTCTAAACAAGCTTACAACGGAGGAACGGTTCTTATTACTTGCCCTGGTTGCAAAAACAGACATCTGATTGCAGATCACTTGAAGGTATGTTCGCCATTAGATTATTTTATTTTATTCCTTTTCAGCTGAGTATTTACTAACTAGCTCGAAGATTTTTTCAGATGACCGTATTACCATTCAAGATATTTTACTGGCTAAAGGAGAATCAGTTTCTTCAAACACGGACGATTTAGCATTTGAAGACATCCCAGATAAGTTAAAGTCGCTGATAGGACACCATGCAAAAGATGCTCCAGAGGACTATAGAGTCAAAGAAAGCCAGAATGAAGTTCCTCAACTAGAAGAAGGTACGGTAATCAACGAGGAAGGTGAAGAAAATGAAAGAAAATGAAAAAAAATGAAAAAAAAGAGCTTGAAACAAGCGATTTAAAATGAAGTTATGAGCAAAACTAGCCGTATATATTATCAAGGAATTCTTATAAACAACTCAGTACAAAGTACACTATATAGGAGAGATTGAAGAGAGTTTCCAATTGAATATCACGTGACAAGCATATAATTATGTAATGAACCGAACGCGTAAATATATGAAAAACAATATTGCCACTTAGACTATAACGCGTTTTACTTCAGTCCAAAGAGTAATAGACTAACAACAGTGTATAATCTAACTTATAATGGCTAGTAAGTATATCATACTATGCATTCATAACGGAATCTCTGCTAACAATTCAAGCTTATCAACCATACCAAGGCTATAACAATAACCAAGATTTTAACAACTCTGGTGGCTTTGATTCAAACAATGGAGGAGGTTCACAGGGCACTAAAACACAGCTGAGAAACACTCTCACCCCTGTTACTATTAAACAGATCAATGAAAGCAAGCAAATAGTTCAAGATGGTGAATTTGTGATCAATGGTTTAGAGTTGAATTTAGTCTCATTTGTCGGTGTAGTTCGTAATATTACTGATAACACTTCAAACATCACTATTTCAATCGAAGATGGGACTGGCAAAATTGACGTTCGTAAATGGACAGATGAAAATTCCGAGAACACTACACAAGACCTGAACGAAGGTAATTACGTCTATGTTACTGGTGCTTTGAAAGAATTCACCGGAAAGAAAAATATTCAATATGCAACAGTTCGCGAAGTAATTGATTATAACGAGGTTCTTTACCATCACCTTTCTGCTATTTCGGTCCATTTATCGGCTCAGGGTATCAACCAACAAGATAGTAACACGAATGGGCTGTTTGTTAGCCAGTCTGGAAAAGAAGAAGGGTTCAAATCAACTGTAGATAAAATTTATGATTTCATTTACGAAAGAACATCTCAGATGCCAGAAGGTGTTCCAATTCAACTTATAGCTCAATCTCTGAACGTTATGGTTGAGGATGTTGTTTTGCATTGTGGTAAACTGACTGAAGATGCTAAAATTTATCACGGTTATGACGAAAATGCTTATCTCGCCGTTTGAGAGTTTTCTTTTCATTATGTTCGTGTTTTGTTTTGTGTTACCTGAAATTATTACTGCTCGTTTTTTTTGTTATTTTGGTTTAATGGGATGCTTTTATATAGTGAATGATTACTTTCAAGATCGTCGCTGACAACGTAAATATTTTTTGTCATTCAAAGCAATACATATAAAAATAAATTACTAGTTTCAATTGTCCATTAAATATAGTACATCCAGATCACCATCAACAACAAGGAGTATTTCAGCAAAATATCGAAAGAAACAAAATCAAAGATTTATCATATTTTTTTTTGCACAGAAAAAGGAAGCCCATAAATCGTCGTAATCAACAATTTCTCCACCTGTACTTTTATGTTCTAACATCTTGTCCGTGGTCTTAGTTAATTCGATGGAATCAACTGCTGAATGCAGTTGTTCATTGAACTCTTTGCTCTCTGGCCGTATTTTCAAATTCGATTTTTTTTTAAATAATTCCAACCTTTTTCTAATTGATAGAACCACAATTGATTCCTCAACTGTTCCGGTAATCGCAAACATCCATACAGTAGTCAATTTTTTCTGGCCAATTCTATGAATTCTGCTGATAGCTTGTAATTCTAAGGCTGTATTCACTAATGGTTCACATAAAAATACGTGTGTGGCATTGACTAATGTTAAACCGGAAGCTTGTGCCTTAGCATTTAAGAGGAAGCATGTAATGTCTGGATTGTTTTTAAACTCTGACACATCTGAAACTTTGGCTGCACGACGACCACTACCATAATTTTCAGCTAAGGTACCTTTCGTCCCCAAGTATTTTATACGATTTTGTCGCAACGCAACACCAATAATATATAAGAGTTCAGTCCACTGAGAAAATATAACAATTTGAACATTTACGTCTTTCTTTTTCAACCATAGAACGTGTTTAACAATCATATCAACCTTTGAACCGTAATTATTCTCAAGGCAAATTTCATTGATTGTATGTAATACTTCTTTATCCATAGGTTCATAGAGTTGAAAAATTTCTTTATTATCATCATTAATTAACTTGACTTTTAATTCAGATCTGGTGTATGTAAAATTATAGGTGTCACCTTTTGCAATATGGTCTTTACATAATGGACAGCTTCTGTGCCCTTTCATCCACTCCTCTAGACAATCTTTACAATATTGATGTCCACATTTTAAAATCGTTCCAATTGTTATAGATGAACGACAGATAATGCACATCTTGTCATCTTCTGATCTACCTTTATTATGCAGGGTTTGAAGATAACGGATCCTTGATTTAAATTTGTTTATTGCAGCTTTTCCCTTTTCGATTAATATGGTTTCATTGTCAAATTCACATTGAAATGTATAGAATGATCTACTCTGTAAATGACTCAAAGATTTAACATTATCAGATATGGCTTGCAACTGTCTGAAATATTCAATACGCGAATTATAAATATCATTTAATTCTTGAAAATATTTTTTTATTTTGCCCAAAGCATGTTTCTGTTCATCAAAGTTTATCTTTAGTACTCTTAATAAATCATCAAGTACCAGCTTTTCAGTTTCATCTTTATTATTATAAATGGTTTCTTGAAGTTGTCTAGTTTTAATAAATAGAGATCTTAGTGAATCGTCTCCAAATTTTATTAGTTGTTTTTCCATTTCCAAATAAAATTCAGATCTTTTGTCAAACACAACAATTGATTCAGAAATCTCAGAAACCACGTCATGTTTTCCTAGGATACCAGAGTTACGGCTACTCATACTTTTTTGAATAATATCAAGAAGGCAGAAAGCTTTCTCTTGATCATCTAAAGAGTTTTCATATTCGGCCCCATCAGGATTCGTTACTCCATCAACTAAAGTTCTTGAAAGGATATTTTTCAACTCATCAAACCATACGTTAATCTTCAAACTTTGGATATTCAATTGAACTATAACTGTTTTCAATTTTCTAAAAAATAATTTTGCATCAATTGTCCTGAAGCTGTCCTCAAAATCAAAATTAATTAACGGAACACTATTTGACATATGTATTTTTGAAACCAGCGTATTCACTTTTCTGATTGGTTCGGATAGCATCTCTCTCCTTAGGACTTCCGCTTTATCATAATATTCATGTTCGAGCCTTTGGTGAGCAGTTTCTTGATCAGTTAATAAACGTTCAATGCCTACTTCAGAATCTGTGTTTGCATTATTATAACATTGAAAATGTGCGGACGCAATAAAGAAATAAAATCTATGTAATATGTCCAACCAGTTGCGTAATTTTATTGAGTCTTCTTCAAGCCTTAGTTCGCTGATTCTCTCTAATACATCAGGAAGATATGTTTCCCAAATTTTTAATGCTTCATTTGGAAGCTTTTGTGATTCTTTGATTTGTCCTTTCTTCAAAATTGAAAGAATATTTGCTCTTTCAGAATTTGTAATAAGTACTTCAGTCTCTTTTATCATATCGTCCAAAACGTTTTCTACTGTTTGAAAATGCGGTAAGTGAGTTCTATTTGCTGAATCTTGGTTTAGATTTGCATGACAGCATATTTGCCTTAACCTCACCAGCCATTGCCTCATGTATTGATAATATGTATTTGATGGTTCCCAATCATCAACAATTGGATTTCCTTCAATACTAAGACAAACATCAGACAAGAATTGTTCAAACAAATGTTCGTAATTATTTTGTTCAATTGGTGTAAACGGCACAGTTAACAAAATTCTCTTTTGTGGAGGAATTGAGATATCATTTGCAACCATTTCTTTGGTGTGTCTTAAACTAATATCAGTAAATAATCTGATAAAATCCTCTGGGGTATTGATTAGTGTATTCCAGTTCTTCAAGTTTTGGAGTGGATTAAACCTTAGAAATGAGAGAACTGAATACAAATCATCCAAAGTGTTTCGAATAGGGGTTCCCGAAACACCCCAAGAGTGATAACGAGGTATTAAACGGGATATTTTCGAAGTATTTGAGGCCTTGGAACCTACCATTTGGACTTCATCTAAAGCGACTCTCCAAAATTGTAACAATACCAGAGGGGATGAGTAATCTACCGTGTCATATATATTTGGTTTTGCGTTCAAGTCTAAAAATATTTCAGTAGCTTCACGCTCGGCAAGAGCCTGAAGGTCAGCTCGGCTTTTTTCATATCTAAAACTTGCTTCATTTGACCTTTTAGTTTTATTAGATATATTTTCAGTTTCTTTTTCTGAATTGAAAAAAAATGATGCAGGATTGTCTTTAGTTATAGGCACAAGTGCCTCACCATTTATACTGAGGAATTCATGACTCTCTTCTCCTGATATCTTTTCTTTATCATTATGTGCTTTTGATGTATTCAACAGACTATTTTTTTGTTGACTATTAGAATCAATAGAGTCAAAAACACGGTCTGGTGATTGCAAAAGGATTGACGTCATGTTATTCGTAAATATTGTATCGTTATTGTTATTATAACCGACTCTTTGGTCATGGAGTATCGCACTACTGATATCATTTGATTTTTTACTTGAGACTGCTGACCGCACATTTATATATTCGTCAAATTCAGTGTAGTCGATCTCAGGTCCAGTATTGCCGTCCTTTTTGGATTGCTCATCTATTGCAATAGGTTGTAAGCTATTAATCCGAGCATGGTATTTAGCTACCTCATAGTTCTGAATAACATCAGGTCCATTTATGTGTCCGACAACTTCAGTAAATGAACCAAAATTTTCTCGTTTATTACTGGCATCATGAGAATCTCCATTAAAATTTGGCTTAGAAACAGACTCAGACTCATCTGTACTATTGATAGTTCGATCAGTTTTTGCCGTGGCTCTGTCCCTTTTACTTCTAGTTGGTCTTGTATCTGGATTATACATGGCATAGTGCAATTCCTTTGAAACAACCTGATACGAAGCAATAACAATATCATACTCTCCCATTTGTCTAGCATAATCATATGGTGAACCTTTACGATGAAAACCCTTGTACACAAAAACTTTTAATGAAGGGGCGTGTAAATTGATTTCTTCACACCATTGCTTTAGAATTGAATCTGGACAAATGATCAATGTAGTCTTGACCTTTTTTATGAAGCGTTTTCCTGAAAAGTCAAAAATGTCACCCATGTCATTAAAATCACGAGGGTTTAACAAAATCAATGAACACATTTCAACCGTTTTACCTAGACCCATTTCTTCTGCCAATATGGCTTGAGCTGGAAGACCTTGGATCTTCAACAAGTATTCAACAGCAGATTTCTTTGAGACAATATTTCCAGTATATTTATTAAACCAGTAATTTTCATTCTCACTCAATTTAATTCTATTCCAGCCAAATGAAATACGATCTAAGCAAAGTGAAACTTTTTCTTCAGTGTCTTTTCTTTCAAAAAATGGTACTTTGACGGCTACATGACGACTGTAATCATACTTGCAACCTTCCTTTGACAACAACCAAGACAATGTTTTACCCTGAAATTTCAGCAAGTCGGTGTCTAATTCGGGTACAATTGGAAGTTCCACGGACGGCAGATTTGAAGTCCTTTTAGTTATAATGTCATAAAACAATTGTGCTGTGACGGGTGTGTCAAAATTTTGGATCTGACTTGAGGCATCCTGTCTGCAGCTGTTAGCTTCCATCAATTGTGCTACGTAATTTCTTGCCTCTTGCGGAAGCTGATTTAGTACTCCCTCCAGTATAGATATGCTATATTCAATCTTAATATCTGATGAATATTTATGAGAAGAAATTTTCCGTAATGCTAATGTGATCTTCGGTAGTGCGACTTTCAAACAATCTGTTTTTAGCGGTGTTGCGACTGGCTTCAAAAAAGGTAACTCTGTTGAAATTTCTTTCAGGTCCTTCTCGCACAGTTTTAACGACAGTACGTGAGAAGCTGGAACTCGAATTTTCTTTTTGTTTTTTATACTCAATATACCTTCTTTATCTGTAGATAAGACTAAATCAGCTAGTTGATAGTCTAAACTAACATCTACCGTCGAATCATCAATATCCAAGTTGTTATTCAATAGAGTTATACATTTATTTGCAACCACAATGAATTTCTTGCTGGTATTTTCTGGGTCTCGAGCATGTTCTGATGCTTCTTGTCTCTGAATTTCTGAAGTCTTTGCCAGTTCACCTTCAGCTGCATCAGCGCTACCACCATAGATCTTATTCGAGACTCCATAGAGCTGTAAATCGTTATATATGCGAGACTTCTTCCTTGGCGAGCCTGATTTTGATTCTCTTCTATGCGAAACATAGTTGAAACCTTTCAGAAAGTTTTCGAAATTGAACGAAACCAACTCTGGTTGATAAGTAGTTACTTGAATCATAATGGCAAATAATATGAGTTAAAAGCTGCAAAAAAAAGAACAGACCTGGGCAGCAATATCACCATATATATGAATACTAAATATAAGTGAGTTTCTATGGCACCTTTCAACTATCGCTTCAATATCTTATATACAACCTGGTATCTTACAAGGAAAACATAATATTAAATAAACTAATTATAAAAACACTAATATTATTGACACTTATAGAAATGACATAAACCGGATATTAGTTCCGTCCAAGAGGTTGAGTGGCATCAAATGGAAATTAAATTAAATCAGTACAAGGAAACCAGTAAAAAGCTATTCATGATTGCTTTTCATACAAAAATTGCTAAACAATGTTTGAAGTAAGTTTACAAGTACAATTTTTGAGGTTGTTTTTACATTAGAACTAGAGAAAAAGAAACTTCTATATATGAATATTAGTTTGTTTGCTACCCTAGAGAAATGAGAATGAAGAACATGTTAATTAGACATTCTACTAACAAGCAACAGAATTTGAGAAACTTCATTCGCCATGGAAAACAGGCGCATAATATTGATTTGAAAAAGCAAATCAACAGTAGAGATATTGAAGTGGTTTCAAGAGCAAGTGAAGAATCAACATTGAATAAAGACTTGAAACTTGAAGAACAGCAACCATCGTTATCATTATCGCCGTCATTATCACCATCGTTGTCTTCGTCGTCCGTAGAGGTTGCATCGCTTTCAATAAAAAACGAGAATATCAAAACAACAAAGAACGCTTCGAGTAGCAAATACGGCGCATTTGCTAGTCATCTAGTTGAAGAAGAGCGGAACAACAAAAAGAAGACAAAGAAATATCCAGGTTTAGAGAACTATAGATTATTAGACAAAATGGGCGAAGGTGCTTTTTCAATTGTTTATAAGGCTGAAGATCTAAGAACTTCTGAACTCTGTGCCATCAAAGTCATCAGGAAATTTCAGATGGATATAAATCAGAAAAATGCAGTTCTCAAAGAAGTTACAATAATGAGACAACTAGATCATCCTAATACAGTTAAATTGGTTGATTTTATTGATTCCCAAGAATTTTTTTATATAGTCCAAGAGCTGGTAGAAGGTGGTGAGATATTTACAGAAATTGTTCGCTTAACATATTTTAGCGAGCAATTAGCGAGACATGTTATTAAACAAGTTGCTGAGGCTGTACAGTATTTGCATTCAAAAGGTGTTGTGCATAGGGATATTAAGCCTGAAAACATTTTATATGAACCGATTCCATTTACTGCGTCACAGCAGCAAAGGTATAGAAAATCAGACGACAAAGAATCAAAACAAGATGAGGGTGAATTCATCGAGGGATTTGGAGCAGGTGGTATTGGTGAAGTCAAGCTTGCTGATTTTGGATTGTCAAAACAAATTTGGGAATACAATACGAAAACTCCATGTGGAACAGTTGGCTATACCGCACCTGAGATCGTTAAAGACGAACGTTATTCAAAAGAAGTTGATATGTGGGCATTAGGTTGTGTATTATATACTCTGCTATGTGGTTTTCCACCCTTTTACGACGAAAGAATTGAAACTTTAACTGAAAAAGTTGCGAAAGGTGATTATCAATTTCTGAGACCATGGTGGGATGAAATTTCAAATAGCGCAAAATTTTGTGTTACCAAATTGTTAACTGTTGATCCTAGAAAGAGATATACAATCGAAGAGTTTTTGAAAGACCCCTGGTTAAACCAAACATCAGTGAAGCCTCCATTTTTACCAATTATATCTGACTTGAGAAGTAAACCAACTTCAAAAATCTCGCATTCAGCTGTTGCATATTCACCAGCTGCAATTGCACTAAGGGATGCATTTGATATAAGTACTTCAATCCATAGAGCTGGGGAAGAAGCTGCATTATTGAAATTTAATTCTAGACTAGACGGAGATCTTGTTGAAGAGGAAGAAGAAGAAACAAATAACTTACTGAATAAAGTTCCTGAGCATTATAGCTTAGAAACTAGAAGTGGTCGATACTTGAACGAACTTTCGATTGATAATTCTCATAAAAATCAAATCAACAATGATAATAACGGATTTGACTTAAACTTGAAAACATCAACCATACTAAATAGAAGAAAAAATAAAAACGTTGCTGCCTATTAAATATATTAGGTTTATATTTTTTGTATTTTTGTTTTTTTGTTTGGGGCGAAATAGTGGATTTGTTTAATTTTTCAATTTTGAAGTATGTTCAACAGTTTTATGATAACCACCTGTAAATTCATCCTTCGTTCAAGTTGACCCTCACCTTGGCAAATCTTGGAACCTAGAGAAGGTTTTTTCTAGAAATATAAACTAGTCTATTGGTAAGAGTACTTTGGGCTTTTTGGCTCAACCCCAGATTCGAACTGGCATTCATGGAATGTTCAAAAAAAATCATTAAGACTCATGGTGATAACCATTATACTATACATCCAATCGCCGAAACTGCCCAATATTTCACTATATCTTTAAATTATTTTCATTCAACTACTACATTACTTCAGATTCTGCCCATGAGAGCTTCTACGTGCAAGCTTTCTTCACCATGATCTGTTCACTGTATGGTTGGATTGAAAGACCAAACAGCCGTAATCTGGGGCTCAGAAGAGCCGGTAAAGAAAAATTTACATTCAATCTACTTAGAAGAGAAATCTACTATTTCCCATGTGCGCCATGCGCACAGGAGAGATTAGGATACGAATTGAACACGCAACATATCGATTGAATGACCTTTGCTATAAAGACTAAGTAATCGTACCGTCAATTAAGCTCAGAACATATCCTTTTGCTTAATTATAAGAAAACAGTGAGTAGATATCATCGATATATAGCGATTACCAATCAGTTACATAATACAATATGCCAATTTTAATTGGCCAAATAGTTTACCCGGCTAAACACTTTTTTTTTTTTTTTACTTTTTTTCACGAAAGAAGAAAAAAAAATATATTTATTACGGCGATCAAAGAAAATTTTTTATTTTTTGTTTTTTTTTCTCTTTTTTTTTCTTAAACAACCATTAAGATGTCTGATTCACAACAATCTGTTGAAGTTCTTAATGAACTTTTCAATAAACTTTCAGTTGCCTCTGCTGATGACAGAGAAGCTGCTGCCACCAATGTTGCAAGTTTTTTAAATGGTTCTATCATTGAACACGATGTTCCAGAACATTTCTTTTCTGAATTAAGAAAGTCAGTTGCTTCTAAAAAAGGTTCAATCAACGCTTTGGAAGCTATTTCCAAAATCGCTTCGGAAACAAACTTATCTCCATCTGTTGAACCATACATTGTTGATTTAGTTCCATCTATCTCCGCTAAAGCTGGTGACAAAGACGCTGAAATTAGAGCTTCTGCTGCCGCAGCCTTGTTAGCCATTGCTAAATCTATCACTCCAGTTTCTGTTAAAATCATTTTACCACATTTGACTACCTGTTTGAGTGAATCTAACAAATGGCAAGAAAAAGTTGCTGTTTTAGCTGCCATCGCTGCCTTAGTTGATGTTGCTAGAGACCAAATTGCTTTACGTATGCCTGAATTAATCCCAGTCTTATCTGAAGCTATGTGGGATACAAAAATTGATGTTAAAGAAGCTGCTACCGCAACAATTACCAAAGCCACCGAAACTGTTGAAAACAAGGATATTGAACGTTTCATTCCAAAATTAATCGAATGTATCTCTACTCCAACTGAAGTCCCAGAAACTGTTCACACTTTAGGTGCCACTACTTTTGTTGCTGAAGTTACCACCGCTACTCTATCTATTATGGTTCCTTTACTTTCAAGAGGTTTGGCTGAACGTGAAACTTCAATCAAACGTAAAGCTGCTGTTATTGTTGATAACATGTGTAAATTAGTTGACGATCCACAGGTCGTTGCTCCATTTATTTCAAAATTATTACCAGCTTTAAAAGCCAACTTTGCAACCATTGCTGATCCAGAAGCCCGTGAAGTTACTTTACGTGCTCTAACAACTTTAAGAAGAGTTGGTGCTGTTGGTGCTGATGATTCTATCCCAGAAGTTTCAACTGCTGGTGATGTTGATGTCACTCAAGGTGTTTTAACTGAATTATTAAAAGAAGAAAAAGTTGCTCCAAGATTTGATTTAGCTATCAGATATGCCTCAGCTATTGCTGGTGATTTGATTGATGAACGTATCATTGATCAAGCTGCATGGTTCACTCATTTAACCCCATTTTTAACTATTTTCTTACATGAAAAACCAGCCAAAGACATCATTGATGAATGGAGAAAACGTGCTGTTGATAACATCCCACAATCTCCAAATTTTGAAGATGAAGATGATGAAGGTGAAGATTTATGTAACTGTGAATTTTCTTTAGCTTATGGTGCTAAGATCTTATTAAACAAAACTCAATTCCGTTTGAAACGTGGTAGAAGATATGGTTTATGTGGTCCAAATGGTGCAGGTAAATCAACTTTGATGAGAGCTATTGCCAATGGTCAAGTTGATGGTTTTCCAACCCAAGAAGAATGTAAAACTGTTTACGTTGAACATGATATTGATGGAACTGAAGCTGATACCACAGTCGTTGACTTTGTTTACGGTGGTGGTGAAGTTGCTACCAGAGAAGCTATTTACGATAACTTAGTTGAATTCGGTTTCACTGACTCCATGATTAACATGCCAATTCAATCATTATCAGGTGGTTGGAAAATGAAATTAGCTTTAGCAAGAGCTGTCTTGAAGAAAGCTGATATCTTATTATTAGATGAACCAACTAATCATTTAGATACTGTTAACGTTGCTTGGTTAGTGAACTACTTAAACACTTGTGGTATTACTTCCATTATTGTTTCACATGATTCCGGTTTCTTAGATAAAGTTGTTCAATACATTATCCATTATGAAGGTTTCAAATTAAGAAAATATAAAGGTAACTTATCAGAATTCGTTAAACGTGTTCCATCTGCTAAATCATACTACGAGTTAGGTGCTTCAGATTTAGAATTTAGTTTCCCAGAACCAGGTTACTTAGAAGGTGTCAAAACTAAACAAAAAGCTATTGTTAAAGTTTCAAATATGATGTTCCAATATCCAGGTACTGATAAACCACAAATTCAAGGTATTAATTTCCAATGTTCATTATCATCAAGAATTGCTGTCATTGGTCCAAATGGTGCCGGTAAATCCACTTTAATTAATGTCTTAACCGGTGAATTATTACCAACTGAAGGTGAAGTCTACGTTCATGAAAATTGTCGTATCGCTTACATCAAACAACATGCTTTTGCTCATATTGATTCACATCTAGACAAAACTCCATCTGAATATATTCAATGGCGTTTCCAAACTGGTGAAGATAGAGAAACCATGGATCGTGCATCTCGTCAAATTAATGAAGATGATGAACAATCCATGAACAAAATCTTCAAAATTGAAAGTACTCCAAGAAGAATTCAAGGTATTCACTCAAGAAGAAAGTTCAAGAACTCTTACGAATACGAATGTTCTTTCTTATTAGGTGAAAACATTGGTATGAAAACCGAACGTTGGGTTCCAATGATGTCGATTGATAACGCTTGGTTACCAAGAGGTGAATTAGTTGATTCTCATGCTAAATTAGTTGCTGAAGTTGATATGAAAGAAGCTTTAGCTTCAGGTCAATTCCGTGCTTTAACTAGAAAAGAAATTGAAACACATTGTGCTATGTTAGGTTTAGATGCTGAATTAGTTTCCCATTCTCGTATCAGAGGTTTATCTGGTGGTCAAAAAGTTAAATTAGTTTTAGCTGCTTGTACATGGCAAAGACCTCATTTAATCGTTTTAGATGAACCAACCAATTATTTAGATCGTGACTCTTTAGGTGCTTTATCAAAAGCCTTAAAAGCTTTTGCAGGTGGTATTATTATTATTACTCATTCTGCTGAGTTTACTCAAGAATTGACTGAAGAAATTTGGGCTGTCTTAGACGGTAAAATGACTCCATCAGGTCACAATTGGGTTTCAGGTCAAGGTGCTGGTCCAAGATTAGAAAAGAAAGATGATGAAGAAGATAAATTTGATGCTATGGGTAACAAAATTAATGCTGTCAAAAAGGCTAAAAAATTATCATCTGCAGAGTTACGTAAAAAGAAGAAGGAACGTATGAAGAAAAAGAAGGACCAAGGTGATGCTTATGTTTCATCTGATGATGAATTTTAGATTTTTTGAGACTGTTCTTTTTTGAACCTATCAATTTACATTTATTATTTAATTCCTTGAACTTTACGTTTTAATTTTTTGTTTCGAAGCATTTCTATTCCAATTCTATAAAGGTTTCTCTATATTTTTGCTGTTGTTTAATACAATTATAGATATATTTAAGTATATTTGTAGAAATATCTTAACTGGTAATGCTGCTTTCCCCAAAAGAAATTCCTCCATTTTTAAAAAAGTTTTGGACTTAAACGTTGAGATATAAACAAGACTGTGGTATCAACTTGTAGCTAATGGTTTTCTTTTAAATCTATTCTATAGCTGTAAATACTAACTAAGTAAATTATTCTAAATGATCAGGCCTACAAGATTAAATACACGTTCAAAATGGCAGACACAGATTTAAGATATTTAACAATTTAATATTTATATTCCTTTCAAACATCAGTCTGTAAACTGAAAAAAGCTGAATCAGGATTTATCGAATTGGTTTTTGTAATCAGATCATGATATCCGCTCTATTTGTTTGTTTATTTTGTCTAGTAGTCAATTCGTATTCCTATGCAGAACAGAAATCATATTCACCATATGTTGTTCCATGTCCTTCAAAACCTTTAATCAGGACAGCCCAAGTACCTTAATACCAGAACTTATGATACAATTAAATTTCTTTATTCGTATTAACTTTTGATAGGGATTAGGTTTAGGCGAAGAGCTTTACATGAGCCATCGACACAAGCTAACACAGATCGCATTGAAAGAGTTTCTGTCACGATTAGAGATACCAGGGTTTAAAATAAACTCATTTTTTTTAGGTTCATTGGAGCCTGTGAATATTGGAATAGCAGTTTCAGGGGGGGGATACAGAGCAATGATAAACGGGGCCTCTTCTATGGCAGCTTTGGATGACCGAACGATCAATTCTACATTGCCAGGTCACTTGGGTGGTATCCTACAATCAACTTCCTATATAACTGGTGTTTCAGGAGGTAGCTGGTTGCTAATGTCAGTTATTTTAAATGATTTCAAACCAGTAATGGAAGTCAAGGATATCTCATGGGAGATTTATGAGCCCCTACTGGAAGGTATTCCCAATATTAAACAAGTGGAGGTTTCAGCGGCTGATCTTAACAGAATCCCTATCGACGATGACTCTTTATACAAGAAACTAAAAAGCCTACAGAAAAGAGAAAATCTGAAACAGGATGGTGTGGTGATTGATGAGTTTGAATGTGACGACTATGATCTAAAAAAGTATTCTAAGAACTTATTATTCGAAGAGTTCTATGATGAGTTGGATAATTTGACAGAAGGATCGTATTCGTTTGAGGATTTGTACAATGAATTAGAAGATATTGAAGCTCATTCAAACATTAGCTATCATGATCTAGATACTTCAAGTATCCAAAAACGATTTGAAAAGGATGAAAGCAAGCTTAAAGCTTTTAAAGATTTCTTCAAAGATATGTTTGCAAACAAAAAATTGAACATTATCACCGATCAGAAACAACTCGATCCAAATTCATCTTTCAAAAACATGAAGAAAATATTCAGCTTTTATAGAAACTTACATCTGGAAGTTCGTTCTAAAAGGTTATCCGGTTTCCACGTTTCATTCACTGATTATTGGGGTAGAGCTTTAGTAAGAAAGGTTTTTCCAAAGATTTCGAGATCTCCCGGTGTAACTTTTTCCAGCATTGTTGAACTGAAATCTTTTAGACACTATCTACAACCATTCCCAATTATAATTGCAAACTCCCGGGATCCTAGTCAAGAAGCTACTAATGAAAAGTCAATTATATATGAATTCACGCCATACGAGTTTGGATCTTGGGAAAAGACTTTAGGAAAATTTGTCAATCTTAAATTTCTTGGTACAAATATTTATAAAGGAGAAGCAGTTTCATCAATTTGTGTATCAGGTTTTGATAATGCTGGATTTATAACCGGTACTTCATCATCATTGTTTAATAATGTACTGATTTACGTTTGGCAATTTGCTGCAGCTTCAACAAAAGATAACTACAGAGCAATAAAGACCGTATTGAATACTTTTGGATTGACCATCAACAAAGAGCCAATACAAAAACATCCAGATTACGCGTTGTATACACCGAATCCGTTCTATGGCTATGATTTGAACTCAAAACATTTATATCTTGTCGATGGAGGTGAGGATGGTCAGAATATTCCGTTTCAGCCATTATTACAAAAAGCGAGAAATATGGATGTCATTTTTGCAATTGATTCAACATCTGATTACCAAAGTTGGCCAAATGGGACAATATTAAGAACAACATCATTAGGGTATTATGGAAGTACAAGAATATCATTAAGCGATGGGTCATACCGGTCCATAAGCATTTTCCCAGAAATACCTACAGAGCAGGAAATCGTTGACTTCAAGTTAAACAAGAGACCTGTTTTTTTTGGATGCTATCTTGAGAAATATCCACTCGCTGTGATAAACGACACAGATACTAGTACTGATTCCTATTTTCCTCCGATAATAATTTACTATGCAAACACATACTACTCCTATCCATCGAACACATCAACGTTCAAGCTGACCTATACGCATGATGAAGTTTCAAAAGTTATTGAAAATGGATACAATATATTAACGTATGCTAACTCAACTATAGATAACTATTACTCCAAATGTGTCGGATGTGCATTAGTCAAAAGGGAATATGACAGGAGAGAGAGAGGTTTAGGCCTAATCAAGGACGAAATACCAGAATTTTGTAAATCTTGCTTTCAGAAATATTGTTGGAATTAAAACCTGTTTTCTCTTTTTCGCGATAATTACATATAATTATTGAATTATATACATTCATTCTATTTTACATGTTAATCATACCACATTTTAATCAGTTCCTCAGAAACCGCGCTTGGAGTTAAAACCCCTAGGTCCGTAATCAAGGCAGTTATAAACTCGTGTGGTGTGAAATCAATCTTTGGACTACGACGTATATCTTCATTTTCAGTTGTGAAATGTAACGGCTCTTCTTCAGTTGGTAAGTCATCAGGTGATAGAGGAAACATTCTAACAAATTTATGAGACTCTGAAACAACATAAAATGGCTTGTTTGAGTTCTTTGCCAGGACACCAATTTGATAACTGCCAACATGATTTATGATCCCCCCAGATTCTGCGACACCTTCAGCACCAACAAACACTTTATCAACTTTACGGATGAAATATCCTACAGCTGAGTCCACTATCAACGTGACTGGAATACCTTTTTCTCTTAGCACTTTTGCCATATATTTCCCTTGGAATGTTGGCCTGGCTTCGGTACAAATGACTCGAAATCTGATGAACTTTGAAGCAGCATAGCTCAGCAAACTGAAAACAGCTCTCGAAAACGAGTGAACCAAAATTATATCATCATCCCTTATAAAGTTCAATCCAACTTTTGCAATCTTATCTCTTGATGCTTTAGCTCTTTCAACGAATAACTGTCCATTTTCCACCAAGTGTGTCTTACATGATTCCCAGTCACCGTATAAGTGTGTGTTTTTCAGAACAAATCTCATAAACAAATCACAACCGGCTGACAACGATATCGCATTGGGAATAGACTCCTTCAAAGTCACTGTCGCATCTGACAACAAACTGATTAATTCCGCAGACGTAGATGGTTGTTTAACACGAAGTAATGTAACCAAAGATTCAATAGCTGCGATAGGCATTGTCATCTCTGGATCTTCTTCAAGAAACTTCAGGTAGGTCTCTTTGATGTTGAAATTAGACATTTCCATTCTAATTTGAATCAAATTTATAAGTTTCTTCTGACTTCAAATTGCGTTGTTCTTGGATATACAAACTCAAAAAAAACTGAACCTCATCGATCAGAATTTTACCCTCTCTGAAATTTTCCTCTAAACTTTTGCTCAACACCAATAAACATCTTCTATTCAACAATATTCCCAAGCGCTGATCAAATAGTAACTGATGCTGATTCTAAGGTATTTTGCGCCTTTGAGGCTGAATTCACTTAGCAACACCAGCTTGAACCATTTAAGGAGGTCATCGACATCTTCAGCTGTTCCAATAAGCAGAATCAGGAATATCGGTATTATAGCCCATATTGACGCCGGTAAAACAACAACCACAGAAAGAATGTTATACTATAGTGGAACAACCTCAAGAATTGGCAATGTTGATGAAGGGGACACGGTCACAGATTATTTACCGGCAGAGAGAAATCGTGGTATCACAATTCAATCCGCCGCTGTTACAATACCGTGGAATAACTATAAGATCAACTTGATAGATACACCAGGCCATGCCGATTTCACGTTTGAGGTTATTAGGTCACTGAGAGTACTGGATGGTGCTGTCACAATACTGGATGCTGTTGCCGGTGTTGAAGCGCAGACAGAAAAAGTGTGGCAGCAGTCAAAGAGCATACCGAAACTTCTTTTTATCAATAAGATGGATAGAGATGGTGCTGGTTATAGCAGAACTGTTAAAGAGATCATTACAAAATTAGGTACAAAGATTTTGCTAGTGAATATTCCGTATTTTACCGAAGAGATAAAAGGAGAAAGAAAGTTTATGGGTGTAGTTGATATACTTGAGAAGAAACTACTGATCTGGGATAACAAGACAATTAATGTTGTCGATATTGACGAAAACCATGAACTTTATTTGGAAACTGCCAAATGTAGAGAATCATTGGTTGAAACTTTAGGAGAAATAGATGAGAAAGTTATCGACTCATTTTTTGAAACTGAGGACTATATGAAAGTTCCGTCTTCGGTTTTGCGTTTAGCGATCAGAAAGTCAACATTGGAAAGGTTTGCAGTTCCAGTATTGTGTGGTGCAAGTTTTCGGAATATTGGTGTTGAACCATTACTAGATGCAATTACAGCTTACCTGCCCTCTCCTGTTGAATCAAATATACCAGAGATTAAGAGTAAAGATAAGGTTATAGACAGCAAATTTTCACCTACAGGTTTAATCATTGATTCTAACAAGAACCTGACTGTTGCTTTAGCATTTAAGGTTATCACACACCCAATAAGAGGAATTATGGTTTTTGTTAGAGTTTATAGTGGTGAATTACTAAGTGGATCAAGTATTATAAATACAAGAACTGGTGAAAAGATTAAAATTGGGAAATTGATATTGATGCATGCAGATGTTCCTGAGCAAGTGTCTTCATTGAAAGCTGGTAATATTGGTGTTATTATAACTGATAAACTTGTAACCGGTGATACCATAGTTACACATAAGAAACTAACAGCTCTATCCAAGGAACAGTTATCACTATCACTGAACCCAATCGAGGTACCACCTCCTGTTTTTTCTGTTTCGGTAGAGCCAAGGACTTTAGGTGACAAAAGAAGTATGGAAGATGCCCTGAAAATTTTAATAAGAGAAGATCCAAGCTTAAAACTAACAATTGATGAGGAAAGTGGACAAACTTTACTGGCCGGTATGGGTGAACTACATTTAGAGATAGCCATAGATAGACTAAAGGATTTGAAAGCAAGAGTCGAAGTCAGTAAGGTTATGATTACATACAAAGAAACAATTCTGAAAAAGTCATCATACACAAAAACTCTTGATGATGGGACTTCAATTTCATTGTCTGTTGAATATAATGAAGGTGGAATGACGAATGGATATAAATTAGATGATGAAAACTTTCTGAAAGTTGAGAAAAATCTGAAAATTATTGGTCATAAATGGCCATACATGGATGTTACAGAAGCTGAAATTTATAACTCCATAAAGAGTGGATGTATTGGTGGGCTATCTCGAGGCCAGATAGGGTTGCCGTTACATTCGCTGTCGATTAATGTCAAATGGGATTTGCCATACGATGCAACATCAACCTCAGGTATATTATCCCTGACGAGACAAGCCCTAGTCGAGAGCATAAACAGTTTACCAAGCACAGATTTCACTATTATGGAGCCAATAATGAACCTTCAGGTTAGTGTAGATGGTGTTGACATTGGTAATGTCATGCAAGATCTGACGAGTGCAAGAAAGGCAGCTATTGATTCTATTGATGATGAAGATTCGGACTCTGAAATCTATCATGTAGCCAGAGAAAATGCTGAGAAACAGTATTTGCCATATGACCCAACTTTAGAATATGTAAAGGTCAAAGATATGAAAAGTAATAAGGTCATAAATGCTCACTCGCCATTGAAGGAGATGATTGGATACCTGCCGAAACTACGAAGTTTGACCCAAGGAAGAGGTAGTTTTTATATGGACTATAGAGGGATGACTAAAGTAACAAAAGACAGAATGGAAGAGATCTTAAATGATTTATGATAAATAGTGTATATTATTAGACTTTGTATATAAAAATTAAAATAGAACCGATTGTAAATAAAAAAGAATTTCAATAGGTTATGAATGGAGGTATTCTCAAAAAAATCGCATGTGAACTATCCAACTATAACAAAACAAGATCGGATGTAGATAATGCCATTAAATTCGCACGAAATCCAAATCTATTCTGAGATGAGCTAAATAGGCTGTTTAGCGATATTTTCGTTATTTTTTCATGATCTGCATGGCACAGCTGAAAGTTTCAACCTTGTAAATCTTCGATGTTTAGATCTGCATCTGTAGAAGTAATCCAAATATCGTTCTTTGCCAGTAAGGACGGAAGATTGAAAAACATGGATAATGGAAAACCGGCTTATATTACATGAAACATTTTATGAATGATATGGAGAGCAAAATACACGCCTATCTCCAACAAAATGAGTAGGTTCCCGGCTAGTTACAACTATCATTAGGTCTTATCAAACGTAGATCAATTCTCGTGAAAAATAAATTCTGAACAGAGTGCTAGACTTTTTTCAGAGAAAAACTATAACCCAGTGCCTTTAGTAACTCACTGACAAAGCAGAATTGAGATGATTTCTTGAAATACGAAGTATTCGAAGTATTTCCCGAACGTGCACACTGTTTTTAAAGTAGACACATAGAATAGCAAAATCTACATTTTCTTTCTCCGGGCCATCTAAGGAGCGATCTTAGGCACAGACTTTCTGGACCACCAATTAAGCGTAAGACCAAGCTCACGCTTGGCTACAACATCGTACATATTGAACCGACTCCATCTAATACTGTGGAGTTCCTCTTCAAGCTTTTTGCAACACTGAGTACAATTGATTCTCAGTAGATACCTCAAGGGTCATCACGGTACGGGCACATTAGAAGATGCGTGAGTTTTTTGTAAAAAAGTTTGTTTGGAATTTTGATAATTGTTAACAAAGATAAAACAAACACAGTGTAATATTATAGAGATAATCAAAACTCAATAAAGATATAAGCGATGAATCTTTATAGATTCAGAAGGTCATTTCGCCGACAATTGTTGCTGATAACATCTGTTACAATAACACTTTTTTTCCTTTGTACTTTTACCACCGTTTTTGATGTTTTCAAGAATCAAGAACCTCAAACATTGAATCAGATAATATCAACTATAGAAAATGATTCAAAGACTGTACCTTTTTATAAAACAAGTGCTGCAAAACTGAAGATCAGCAACAACTTAGACAAAACAGATTATGAGAAGTTAAGACTTATCACAATTAATAGCGACAATGATAGATCAGGATCAAGAATTTTAGCGGGCCAAGAGTTCTTCAGTCATGTTTTTGATATTCTAAAGAAAGGTGAGCCAAAGATTCCTGAATTGAACAAGTACTTGAGCGATGAAAGAATTTACCATGCCGGCTACGAGGGGGTTCAAGAGGGCCCTGTTTTCACTGAGGAATATTTATACAAATTTCTACAGTTAAATGATTCAGAAGTTGCATCATTGAAAGACTCACATTCACAAGTTGTTAATGGATTACCGGCCGTTGCTCCTCAAAACCTGTACAAAGGTAATGGGATTGTATACGTGGGTGGTGGTAAATTCAATTGGCTAGCTTTACTATCCATTAAATCTTTAAGAAGTGTCGGTTCAAAATTACCTGTTGAAGTTTTGATTCCAACCTTAGAAGAATATGAAATAGATCTCTGTGGTAGAATCTTTCCTGCCTTGAACGCAAGATGTATTTTATTACCTCATGTTTTGGGTGAGGATGTTATGGCCAAATTTAGTTTCAAAGGTTACCAATATAAAGCTTTGGGATTGATTGTATCATCGTTTGAAAACGTTCTATTGCTGGATTCTGATAACATTCCCGTTCATGCTCCTGATTATTTGTTTGAGAACGAACCTTTTGTTTCAAGTGGGTTGATCTGTTGGCCAGATTTTTGGAGAAGAGCTACAAGTCCTTTTTTTTATAGAATTGCAGACCTAGAAGTTTCTCAAGAAAGAGTACGTTTTGGTTATAATAATTTTGGTACCTGGGAACCAAACAATGTGAATGCACAACTGGTTCCATTGCATGATCGCTTGGGTTCAATCCCTGATCCAACTACTGAATCTGGTCAAGTTATGATATCAAAAAAAACACACGCAAAAGACTTATTTTTGGCATTGTACTATAATCTATATGGACCTTTACATTACTATCCGCTCTTTTCACAAGGTTCTGACGGTGAAGGTGATAAAGAAACCTTTTTAGCTGCTACGATTGTCTTAAAGAACACTTATTACCAAGTGAACAAATTTTTGAATGCATTCGGTCATTTTGATAATGATCGTAATTTTGTTGGTTGTGGTATGGGCCAGTACGATCCAGTCGAGGATTACAATATTTTAAAGAGCAGAATACGTCAAATTGAAACATCCAAAGAACTGAACCAGGAGTTGCCACAATTGAATAAATTACCAAGAATATTATTCGTGCATGCGAATTTTCCAAAACTGGATCCATGGACATTGAAGCAAGAAGGCAAAATTACCGATTCTAACGGTGATAGAATTAGATTATATGGCCCCGGTATGGCTAAAAGAATCGGATACGATTTTGAGTTAGTTCAATGGAGAAGCATGTACTTTCTGATCTGCGAGCTGAAAATTGAACTCGAGATTTTCAACAGTCAGGATATTACCACTATTTGTAAAGAAATAGTGCAACAATTGGGATATCTTGAGTCAACTGCGAATGACAATGAAGAGTAATTTTAAAAAGGGTGTGATAAAATAAGAAATTTAATAGTTGTTAGTATGTAAAGTTAGTTGTAAAATCCAGTTAATCTGTGTATATGTATATAATCATGTGTTACCCGGTCTATGTCTATTTCACCCATAAAACTATCTGTTATTTATTCCATTCCATGAGTACAAATAATCATAATCGAGTTCCATATCAAGAAATGGCTATCAAATATTTAATTTTACTGTCAAGGCAAGGAAAAGTCAGGTTGACAAAATGGTACTTACCATTATCACAAAAAGAAAAGTCCAAAATTACTAGAGAGCTCACGGCATTAGTTCTGTCACGTCGAGCTAAAATGTGCAATGTTCTAGAATACAAAGGTGAGTCCGAGCAACTATATTTTAACGAAATGAATAGACTGAAAACTAACAGATTATTCTATAGAGTCGAAGATTGTCTATAGACGTTATGCTTCTTTATTTTTTGTGACTGGTATTGATAATGATGACAACGAATTGCTAACACTGGAAATCATACACAGATATGTTGAGCAGATGGACAAATCATACGGCAATGTTTGTGAACTGGATATTATATTTAATTTCCAAAAGGCATATCACATATTGGACGAGCTGTTGATTGATGGTGTGGTTCAGGAAAGTTCAAAGAGAGAGGTGCTGAGAAAAGTTGGTCAGCAGGATCAGTTCGAAAACATGGATCAGTTGGATAGCGTTTTAACTTAGATTTCAAGATTGAAACCTAAGTAACGTTAGATGTGGGTTTCAATTTTTAATGATATAAAATCAATAGTTTAGTGTACAATTAAGTTATGTTGAAATGATACTTTACCCATGTAAAAAGAAGAACTCGATTTTGAAAAATACAAAAATGAAACTTGAATCTTTCTATATCTGTTTTTCTGTTTGATAGTATATGTTAGTCCCAGCATTTATTAAAACAGTTAATTAATTAAATATTGTGTTCACACTTAGTTGGTGGATTGTGTATATCTCTTCTCTTAACTAATTTAAACATAATTGGTTTCGTGGTCTAGTCGGTTATGGCATCTGCTTAACACGCAGAACGTCCCCAGTTCGATCCTGGGCGAAATCATGAATTTTTAATTTTTTGACAGAAGACGCCTTGAATAATCTCTTAGAAGTTTAATCGTATATGTGACATAACTTCATTTTTCTGTAGAGGTTGTGTTGGATTCTGCTAGTATAGAGAGTATTAAAGTTGCTGAAATTGTACGTTATCTCACGATATTTTATAATATCACCACCAATGCTTCGCTATCGCCAGCATTTTATCAGCAGTCAATATTTTTCTTGATGTTAAGCTGCTCTCGTAGGTTTGATATATTATGTGCAAAATATCAAAAAGTCACAATTGAATTGTTAAGTCATAAGTAGCCAATTTTTTTGCCAGTAGTTATCAAAATAGTTTCAAGGTTGTGAAGAATGAGGAATCCTCAGATTATTAGAAACAGAAATTCTGCAAAAACTTGATTGAATATGAAACAATCAAAACAGTGTAGTTTGACTTGCGATATGAGTGCCCTCACGGAATTATATGTTGTAGCTTTAAGAAGTAACTTGAGAGAACATCAGGGGTTCATCGTTTCTTGCTGTAATTGTAGTGAAGCACAGACCTGGACAATGGTGATTGTTAACACTATATGTATTCATTATCTATATATACCCATATACCATGCTGTTTCATGTATCTATAAACTTCACTTTTTGCTGTTTTCATACAGATCTATTAATTTTTTTTCATTATTCAGAACCAATTTTATGTTGCCCAGGATGTCATCAAACGAATCAAACTGGCGATATGGGACTCTTTCCCTTTCGCAAAATGTAACCAAGTCTTTACCTCTTTTAGCAAACAGCAAATCTGTTTCTTTTGCTGCGGATAAATCTGAAACTCCGTCACCACAATAAAACAAGATTGGTCTTTCTGCTTCAGGAAGAGTTCTGTATGGTCTGATACAACGTGACTTATCATGTCCAAAAGACGACTCATCTCTGTAGATAATATCCCAGGAACCATCTTCATTGACCTTGGCATCATTGGAGATAATTTCAATATTTTCCACTGCGTCTTCTCCAACTAAGGTTTCCAACAGGGCCTTAATAATAGGTTTCATACCGCTGGAAACCACAACTATAGGGATGTTGTTCTCCTGCGACCATTTAAAAGTTTCAGCAAAACCGGGATCAAGTTTGATATTTTTCTTCAAAAGAGTTACACATTCTGGAAATGGGGTTTTGATTGAAGTTAGCATATCCGTAAAAGCTTCACGAAAGCTGATACGGCCTTCTAAAATCTCGTCGTTCAAGAACTTACGACGCTTATATCCAAACCCAATATTATCAGTCAGATAATCATTACTGTCCTGGAAAGGGTTAGTATCATCAGTTAACTCTGTGAGAAAAAAACGTTTTGAGTTAGACATACCTCAAGAGTGACAGTACCATCAAAATCGGTGAAAATAATTGCCTTCGCTGAAGAATATGGGAGACTCATCTTATGTTTTCTGATGATTTAGGAGTTGTTAAAGAACGAATATTTCATGGTTTTATGGGAAAATTTCAAGAATAAATATGGCTACGTCATAGAAGCTAGACAACCACAATGCTTCAAACCATTACGAAAATAAAATAAATTATTTTGGTGTTTGTTTACTTATTCGATAACACGCTACAACGGATATAAATATAGAGAAGTGTGCTAACAGATGTCGATAGTAGTCTTATCGGGTGGAACCGCTACAAACTCGTTGGTGTCTCTTTTTTCAAACATATCAGATAAAGTCACTTATATTCTACCAATATCCGACAATGGTGGTTCAACTTCAGAGATCTTGAGAGTTATTGGAGGACCTGCTATTGGTGATATTCGCTCTAGAGTATTACGGCTGATTCCAGAGGATGGTATCCAGCGTCTGCTTTCTTTCAGGCTATCCGAGAACAGCAATGAGGCCAAGGCTGAATGGACGTCGATTGTTGAAGGTCTGCATCCTTTATGGGAAGATATAGATTCACAATGTAAAGAGATGATACGGTCTTTTTTAATCAATGTCCACACGGAGTTGTTGAAGAAATCTAGAAATCGGGCAACGAATTTCAGATTTGAGCTTGCAAGTATTGGGAATCTACTGCTAACAGGCATGCGATTGTTTGTTGGTTCGCTGGACTCAGCAATAGAATTGATTCTAAGAATCACAAGAGTATCTCCAAATATTCAGGTATTGCCGTGCCTGAATACAAGCTACACCTACCACATCTCTGCTTTGCTAGAAAACGGAAACATAATAACCGGCCAGTCCCAGATATCACATCCAATTGAAACACAGATTAATTTAGTTGACGATGAAGACGTGAACCATACACATCCAGCGTTAAGAATATCTCAGCTACATTTCTCTAAAAATAAAACAGTGCCACTTGAATCGCCAATTAAGAGAATTTTCTACATCAACCCATACGGAGAAGAAATTCATCCGGTCGCACCTTCAAGAACAATACAATCAATCATGCAGGCGGACGCTATAGTGTACTCCATAAGTTCGCTTATGACCAGCACATTACCGATTGTTATATTGAAGGGATTCGGTGAAGCAGTTAGGCTAAATAAAGGTAAAAAGATTTTGTTGTTGAATGGAGAGTATGACCGCGAAACGTTTGGACTAACCGCTTCTGATTTTATTAGAAAAATTACGGAAGCTTCGATTTATAGCGGCGCAGATGTTCGATGGAATGATATTATTACACACTTGGTTTATCCGAAAGATGGTGAGATAAAGGTTGATGTACAGGAAGTTGAAAATCATGGAATTGAATGTATAGAAGCCGAAACTAATGGAAATATTTATGATGTTGATGACTTGGAAGAAAAATTGAGAGGAATTATTAGTAGTTAATACAAAGTTTCATACACGCATTCCATCTGTAAAATTGGAAGACACCGATCACACTAGTTGTATGATAAATTTTGCAGGGACGTTATTCAGAATAATGTGTTGTTCTAACTCTTTATCCGAAACCTGTTTATACAATACCTGCTGATGTTCAATTTCATGCTCATGATGCAGGAGTTCATGTTCACTGTTAAGCTGTTAGTAAGATCCGTCCAGTAAACTTCTTAAATTGTACTCACATATCCTCAGGATGAACGATTTTAACATCTGGGTCATCTTTTGCATGAAACTCATTCCAATGATGGACTTCGTACTCATGCTCGAAATCACCATGATGACCAACCCCAACATCTAGATCGGGAAATTTACCACCTCTAGTCGCAAATTTTAAGTACTCTTCTAATGAAATTTTGCCGTCTTTATCAAAATCACAAATCCCAAAGATAACATCAACTACAGAGTTTTTTTTCTCCTGTGAAATTGCTTCGCTGTTGTCATGTTCACCCATTCCATCCCCTTTACCAATCACCTCATCTCTCAACAGACCATAAATATTAAGGATATCGTCTCTATCGAAATACTTTTTATTCTTTATATCATGAGTTGAAAAAAAGGTTTCTGGGTCGTATTCGTCCAGATTATGTTCTGTTTTCATATGCCACTTTTCCCAAGAGATTCCGGCAGGTAATTTTTGATTCAAGTCGGTAGCTTCACTGGAAGGTTGATGTGCAAACACCTGTGAGAAAAGAACAAAGATCAGAATTACGTTCATGTTTTCTTGCCTTGCCTTATAGGTAATGTTTACTATATAACACTTGTTTCAAATTCAGTTTTATTTCAATTCTCAATAATTGGTAAGAGCACATCATGAAACTTATATTACCATCAAACAAGCTACAGAGTTATAGCAGATATTCTACAAAAAGGACATTTTGGTTCGATTGAAAACCTGTCTATAGTACTATTCATGGAAGTATATTTGCAGCCTTTGCCAGAATAATGTCGTTTTGGTTTTGTTTCCATATGATATTTGTGGGGACACAGAATCAGGTATTACCTATTGTGATCTTGAAGTACAGATTCGATATTTTTGGTGTCACTATTGTCATTAATATTATACATATGTTACTGCTGAACCAACAGATTTATATAGTCTTCAGTGGAGGTTTTAGGTACTAGTTTTTTTCTGGAACCTGTTAGTTCATACCGAGATTCCAACCATTCCAGAGTAACAAATTCTTCTTCATCAGCCTTTTTACGTGATTGTAAAGCATTTCCCAGTCTTGGAGTATTATCAGCAGTACTCTTAACGGTCATCTGAACAACTTGTGCATCTTTTCTTTCAATTTTTGCAGCTGCTCTTGCCAGTTCTCTGTGATCTTGAATGTCTTTATCTATATATTTGAACACAGGTCTCAGCTGGACACAATTATTAACGGGAGTTAAATAGATTTCACCGTGTGTTATCGAGCCAACATAATAGCCTTCACTTCTTTTGAACACCCCACTTAATGATTGTCTTTCCAGCTTCCCCCATTTTTCGGCCTTTTCATTATCAAAAAATTTATTCGTGTTCAGTGGAACATCGATTTCCACAACACCAGATTCCTTCTTGAGTCTAGCTGCAATGACAGCATTATCGGCAACGCTTAAGTAGGGCCTCTTGACAGAACGAGAAGGGTACTGAAATATGCAAAGTTCGTCATTTAACGATTTCAAAGACGACAAATTAATCGGGATTTCGTCTATGATTGGATCTTCTTCATCTATATCGTAAGGTTCTTCTTGTGGTTCTTCTTCGTGCTCATTTTTATGAATACCGTCTTGTATTGTATCTGTTTGTTCTTGTTCTTGCACCACTGGTACTTCTAAAGTTTCCAGATCCATAGGATCATCTTCAGATACAAACAAACTCATCGTTTTCCTGGTAATGTTTCTGTTGTTCGTGTTCTTTCTTCTTAATCCTCTGATTACAGAAAAGTTTTTTCAGAAATATATTATATCACGTGACTAACTGAAAAAATAATTTTGAATATTTTCATGCGATGAGGAAAATTTTATGAATAGTTTAAAGAAAGAATTCAAAACCTTCAGAAACACAAGATAATTTTGACAAATGGACGACGGTTTACTGTTTAATTTTAGTGTTGAGGACACTTCGGTTGCCGAATTGGGTCAAGAAAACAAAGCTGTTGGTGGTAGATGGAAGGATCGTCGTAAGGCTCAACTTTCTGCCAGAGGTGTTAAAAAAGGTGCGAGAAGCGATAAGAAAGATCAAATCAAAATTCAAGCTCGTTCCGAAACTTCTGATGTTAAAAAGAGATCTCACGATGACTCGGATGTCAAAGGACCTTCCAAACAGGCACGTTTCTCTGAAGGGAGGGGTGTATCTGGTCAGAATAATACATATGTTTCTTCTCTGTTCACTTCAAATCCTTCAATTGAAAATAGAGAGCCAACAGCAGAGATTGAAAAATTTGCACCATCAAATGCTCCATCATCGAATAGCTTTGAAGGTTTAGAGACTACTTTACTGAATCATCTAATTGAACATTTGAAATTCAAAAATCCAACTAAAATTCAACGTTCTGTTTTACCGAAATTATTGAATAATGATAGAGATTTATTCGTCCAAGCACAAACTGGGTCAGGTAAGACTTTAGCATTTTCATTACCAATTTTTCAAAAATTGATGAGTATTAAAGATCTAAACCGTTCGTCGGGTTTGTTTGCTCTAATATTAGCCCCAACAAGAGAATTGGCTACTCAGATCTATTCCGTCTTGGAGTCTTTAACTCGATGCTGTCATAGAATTGTTCCTGGTATTGTTATTGGAGGTGAAAAGAAGAAATCAGAAAAGGCCAGATTAAGAAAGGGTGTTAATATTTTAGTTGCAACTCCAGGTCGATTGCTTGATCATATTGATAATACCTCAACTTTAGATCTATCAAACATTAGATATGTTGTTTTGGATGAAGGTGATAAGCTGATGGAGTTAGGATTTGAAGAGACGATTACCAAAATTCTGGCACAAATTGACGAACAAAAAAACTTCAGGCATTATGTAGGATTGCCTACAAAGAGAGTCAACGTTTTATGCTCTGCCACTATTAAAGGTAACGCTCAGAAATTGGGAGAAATTTCATTGAAAGATGCTGAAATGATTAACGGAAACAATTTGAAGGATGCCGAAGATCTCATTATTGCACCTGATCAATTAGTTCAACAAATATTGATCGTTCCTCCAAAATTACGTCTTGTTTCATTAGCAGCAATATTGAAAAAAATAACCTCAGATAAGGTTCAAGGTTCACGTACAATGGTTTTTTTATCTTGTTCGGATTCTGTTGATTTTCATTTTGCTGTTTTTGGTAAGCATGGTAAAAAATTAAAAGTAGTTGACGGCGAAACAGTTGAAACCTATCCAGACAGTTCTACAACCATTTTAACGTCCCCAATATTGACTGATAGTACAGTTGTCTATAAGTTGCATGGGTCGTTAACTCAACAAATTCGTACTACAACACTGCAGGCGTTCACGAAGGCACCTGACAACCAGCACACAATTTTATTCTGCACAGATGTTGCATCTCGTGGATTAGATTTACCTTACATTTCCACAGTTATTGAATATGATCCACCATTCGCTGTTGAAGACCATTTACATAGAATTGGTCGTACTGCCCGTGCTGGTAAAAGTGGTGAGTCTATCTTATTTCTATTGCCAGGTATTGAAGAAGGCTATATAGATTACATTAAACCCTATCATCCAAAAGGTTTACATCATAAGTCTTATGAAACAGTTTTGAAAGAAGGATTTGGTAGAAAATGGGATTTTGACGCAACAACTTGGCATCTAAATATTGAAAGATGGCTACTAGAGGATCCAGGTGCTCATGAAAAAGCCGTCCAGGGATTTACAAGTCATATAAGGGCATACGCTACCCATTTGTCAGTCGAGAGAAAATATTTCAATGTCAAACAAATTCATTTAGGTCATTTAGCTAAGAGTTTTGGTTTAAGAGAAACCCCAAAGAAGTTAGGTGGTAATAGAGGTACTGGTGAAAGCTCGAAGAAAAAGAAAGAAGATCCTAAGAATAAAATGTTTAGAGTTGCCCGTGCTACTGCTAAAGCAAACAGTGATGAATTCAATTTTATGTAAATTAGTTTTGTAATATATATTAGTTTGGCTTTTTTCTAATAAAATTTGTAGTTTACCTCTCTTCTTTCTGGGGCATAAATCCTAGGCTCAATCCTGCTGGTTGAAGTAAGCCGAACGTGATGCTCTCCAGAGAGGATTTCAACCTTGAAAAACAAAAGTGAAATCAACAAAAAAAGCAGTTCTGGCCTCCATGAACGATGGAGATTGACTTTGATAACCTATTGAAATATGATTACTTCAAGAGACAGTAGGTATCATTAGTAATTTGTTTAAACAGAAACTAATCATAACAACAGTTACAAATTTGGCAAATTCAACTTCGACAGCCAAGATGCTATTTGTTGCTGTACTAAAGCTACTCTAAAAGAATATTTCAACATTGATATCGAAATACAACCTGACAAACTATGTCCCAGAATACCGAGCAGATTATTGTATGTGGAATTTATTCAAATATTGGTGGATGGAATACCGGGTGAGATAACAGGACTAGATATGTACGTTTTCTTCATCTTTTATGACTTTAATGTGTCCATCAAAATACGGTATTAACAGGTTAACAGAGGTACGGGAGCTTATGCAATATATCCATTATTGTCATGTTCTCTGAATAATTGGAAAATGGAAGGTACAGACATTGACAGTTCGTCTGTTGAATCCTCAGCAAAGATTGTGAAACTGAATAATTTTGAAGATAGAATTACACTAACACTAAACACACAAGAGGACAAGTTAATTAACTTTGAAGGCACCTTCACAATGTGTAACCCACCTTTCTATTCATCTAGGAAAGAAATAATATACAGAGAGTCTTTAAAATTAGAAGCAAAACCAGAATTAGTGGCAACTGATAATGAACTGATTACAGAAGACGGCGAAATTGGGTTCGTCAAGCGAATAGTTGAAGAGAGTTTCATACTAGGGGATAAAATTAAGTGGTACACCACGCTCCTTGGTAAGTTGGACTCTGTAAAAGAAATCACTCGAGTACTGCAAGAGAAAAATATTGAAAACTACACTCTTTACGAGTTGAATCCTGGTAAAACAAAAAGATGGGTGGTTGCATGGGCTTTTCACTATCATAGAATAACCGTTGGTAAAACTTTCAATCCTACTGTTTTTCAGCTTGGCCATAGCGATATGTCTTCTCTCAAGACGATTTTAAATGACCTACCCTTAATTCATGAGTTGGTAAACGACCACATAGAGATAACTTCCTATGGCGACGTTTGGTCACGAGCTTATAGAAGAAGCAAAAAGCCAAAACTTGGAGTAAAGACGGTAATGATAATAACTAACAATAATGAGGTTCTTTGGAAATACGGTGAGAGCTACAAAATATTCGAGAGTTTTTGTGGCTATATTAAACGTAAGTTAAACAGCTAATATACAGTTTATAAATACAAATAAATATCGCTAAAGCTTTTGAAGGTATCCTTGCTGTATCAGTCGTTCGACATCGGCCTGTCTCACGAAGAACTGGGAGTCCTTTGTCAAATTGAAAACACCATATTCTGTTTGAATTTCACCGGCATCTTTCAAGACTCTAACATCGATAAACACATCTTTTGGAGGTTCCAGAGATCCAGTTAGATCTATGTCCGTTAATGGTCCCTTGTACTCGACTATCAGATCGGAATACTTCTTAAAATATTCTTGTTCGTAATGACTCAGTCCTGTCAGGAGGCTTTGATCGGGTTCTATATTGTCCCAAGCAAACTGGTTCAATCGTTCAGCTCTTAATCTCTGGTATGCTAATAAACATCTTTTATTTCGACGCATACACAAATGCGTGACGAATAATTGACACTGTTTTGTTCTGTCATCTAGTGTTTCCAGCTCTGCGAGTGCATCTGCTTCTTTTTGCAATTCTTTAGTCTCCCTCACTATGTTTCTTACTAATTCATCTTGATATATTGGTAATGTCTCTAGCGACTGCGTTCTTTTAGCATCAAGAATTAATTTTGCTGCCACGTCTCCATACATTTTTGTACTGTGATATTACTTGTCTATCGTATGAATCCTGTACTGCCCCTTTGTCAGCTACTTAATAATTCGTTGGTTTCGTCTGTGTGATTTTTTGTTGATTTGAGTGATCAAAAAAAATTATATTTGTTTTCGCGTTATAAAACTCATGGAGAACCATTATCACCATTATCACATCACCGTAAATGGAAACAACAGCAAAACCGAAGAAGACTTATGGGAGAAAAAGGAAATCAACACCAGTTGCTGCGTCATCCTTGCAAGATTTGTCACCGACAAAGCAGGGCGAATCTCAGGTTAGTTTTTCTCCATCACCAACAAAGAAACTTCAGAAAGATCACGACAACAACCTCAAAGATGAACGATTCGATTACTCTATTTTCGATATTGAAAATGAAATTGCAGAACCATATGTGCCTAAATCAAAAACAGTAGAGCGATCAGCACTGAGTATAGCATCGTACAAGAGCACCCATAAATCGAACGACTCACAGGACATGCAATCAAGCTTGAAGCTGACTGCTGGGTCAGATAACAGCACAATATCAAAACTGAACAGCTACTATATAGAGGCCAAAGACAAACCTTGCTGGAGTTTGAAGCCAAGATCAGGGATAAGTTCACCGTCTCAATTGCCATCAAAAGCTGTCAAGAATACAAATATGACAAGACCAAAATCTAACAAGGTTTCTGACAGTTCACCCTCGAAAGAAGAGATAGATGCTTGGAGTTTATTTGACAGCCTCAATAATGACACTACAAACAAGAAATACAGGAAAACTTTGAAACTCATAAATACGGTTGATGATATTGTTAATGACGATACGATTTGCTATAACACTGATCGTAATGATATCGATGATAGTCATCACGATATTGATAACAATGGTAGCGATGAATCTCAGCCAGACAATCATGTCGCTTCACTTTTGAAAACTTTGAAAACTCCAGTAAAAGACACAGAACTTCCAAAAACCCCAACTGAATCAAAATCATTTTTTGATATTCAGCTGGCTGAGGGAAATAACAAGTATACTTCACTGAACGATGTTATATCATCAGCCGAAATTTCGCCTTCCAAAACTTTATTCAATGGATCAAATTCACAAAGTCAAAGAACATACGGTACACAGAGAAGTTATCTTGTTAGACAAGATGAAGAAGAAGATGGTGACACAAATAAAACATCAGATAGTGAAGATGAAAAACAAACATCAGTTGAAGATAAGAGCGATGATGATACCCTTGAACTCAAGAACATCAATGGTTTAAGAGCATCAGGCGAGAATTTAAAACGCATTGATGAAATTCAGTATATTTTAGATGGGCTTAACTCAAATTTGAGTCAAAGAAGATCAAGTATGCTGGACTTGGGTTTGAGAGTTCTAGATGATGAGTTTCTAGGTTTTATAAAGAACTATGGGCTGCCTGTTGACATTTACGATACGGTCTTACAAGATGTGGATGATGTCATATTATATCCTTTTAGCTTTATATTATGCAAATTAGAAAACTCATTCATTTTAAATGATAAATTTTATAAGGTGATTGATAGCCTTCTGCTAAGAATTGATAACATTAGAGATATACCGATAAACCCAAAACTGTCGAAGATCTCAAAACTTGTCTACGATGAGTTTTTAACAGCATTGGATAAGCTCTTAGATTCTGAGACCTCTTCAGCATATTTTGCGTTCACCCTTTTAGTTTCCCAAAAGGAAAGAGTCAACTTACAATTTATTTTACCATCAATTTTGAAGTCTACGATAGCACTGCAGCCAACTTTTGATTCAGAAAGTTCTACTTCAAAAACCACATGGCAAACCTACCACATGACAATTCTTTTATTCGAATACTACTTCAATGACCATGACATGATTCTTGAATTCGAGCCAGTTCTCAATAACTATTTGAAAGTTATTGAATTTGGCTCCAGTATTCAACACCCGGATACTGAAGGATGGAAACCTCTACTAGGGTGTTCGATTGCGATCATAAGACTGTCAATCATCCTAAGTTTGAAAGGTAGAAAGTTCAACCCTGATATCGTATTCCCTATATTGCAATCAATAAAGAGGTCCAGAATTCTGAAAGATGACCCAGTCGAGTGTCTAGATAGAAGCCTGTCGCTATTTGAGCTGGGTTTTTTACTAAATATAATTGAAGACGAAAATTGTTTGTTAAAACTTGTTAACGATGAACAAAATTTGGATTTACTGTGTTCCTTGTTCAAGATGATCGATGATACTAACCAGGATTCCGAAAAATTGCATGCTCTTGGTTATTTTTGTTTGATTATAGGTCTAGTAGAAATTAACGAAAAGACAAATCACATTTTGGGTAACAAATTCTTAGCCAAAGATTTTAAAAAAATCTCTACAATTTTGAAAACTTTCCAAGACACTATTGATGAGGATAAGCTCAAACAAAAAATACAGGGTGTCTTGCACGATTTACGATAAGTACAATGGGAAGAAGTCTTATATAGATACTCTATGTACAGTAGCAGTATGTATAATCTACGCGTAAAAAAGGATGCGATAATAAACCCAGCATCAGTTTTCAGCATCTATGGTGCGATTCTGAAAATTTCCCAAGGTTTGGTTTCATCTTCACGTCTGTAGACGATACGATCATGCAAACGACTTGGACGCCCTTGCCAAAATTCGATTTCAAGGGGAATAACTCTCAAACCACCCCAGTACTCTGGACAAGGGATTTTTTCAATTTTTTCAAATTCTTTTTCTCTCTGTTTGTAAATATCTTCGAGTTCTTTACGATCTTTGATAACCTTTGATTGTGGACTTGACCAAGCTCCAACTTTTGAACCATCTGGTCTGGTCTCAAAATAGCGCTGAGAGGTTTCTCTTGAAACAAATTCAGTTTTACCCTCAACCCTGACTTGACGTTGCAAAACCTTCCAAAAGAAAGTGATCGCTGCCTGTGGATTTGTCTTGATATCCTTTCCTTTTTTAGAGTCTGCCCAATTTGAGTAAATTACAAATCCTCGGTGATCTAATTCTTTGAACAAAAGAACCCTGGATGAGACTCTACCAGAAGGCAGCTCTGCTGTTGAAAAATTGATTGATTCAGGTATAATTTCGGTATCTTTGGCCTCTTTAAACCATTTTTCAAATTCAACAATTGGATCTTTGTCAACTTGATCTATATCAAGTGAAAATTTATCGTATTGATACGTTTCTGGTGCAACTGTTCGTTAGAAAAACTCTTAAATAAATTCGTGTCTATTCACGAAACAACTGAATGACCAAAAACTTACAAACAAGTGGCTGCTCTAGTTTATCTGACATCTTTTTATAAATAAGTATGCTCAATTCTTATTCACAAGCTTGTTGTAGGGGGGTTCAAGTTACTTTTAAGGATAATGAGTCAAGTCTATTGCGTGCTGACCTCGGAAATCGAGTAAAACAAAATTAAAGAACATCTTAGGTCAGACAGAGAGACTAGTATGGATCAGAACATCTAAAACAACGACTTATTATCTCTAGATTCCAGTCTTTTAAATTAGATAAAGGTATGTCAGATGACCGAGGTCCTGGTGTGAATCTAGGAACTTTTCATAATGAAGAAGTGCGAACCGATACAAATACAAACATCGAAAGGCAGGTCGCATTGCAAAGAGTTCATTCTGAAATAGAAGACACGGTACAAGACGAAAATGCTTTATCCATAAAAGAATCGCTACCAGAAGGCTTCAATGCTGACAATACAGAGAAATTTTTTTCAGGTATCTACAGGCAGACTCCACTTGAGGTGGCCAAATTGTTGTTAATATTAACGGCAGCCTCTATTACTGGTTTATTAGCAAGAAAAGGGATAACAAATTTAACCACGTACGATGGATCATTTGTAGGTGGTGTTATCTGGGCAAATTTCACAGCTTGTGTTATTATGGGCATGGCTATAGAGAGCTCGAATCCATGGGTGTTCTTACTAGACAAGTATCCTAACAAAGGTTCTATTCCATTATATATAGGCATAACAACAGGTTTTTGTGGAACTTTTTCGTCATTCTCATCAATGCTTCTAGAAACATTCGTTAAATCTGCGGATATATCAATTGGAGACTACGATCAATACCCGAACGCTGCTTATGGAATTATGGAATTTGCGTCTGTTATCATAACACATATGTGTGTGTCTATTTGTGGATTTCATTTTGGGAAGCGTTTTATCAAAATATTTGGCTTGACTAAACTGACTCACAAACAATACGACACTATCGAAACACTTGTGATTGTGTTTGGGTTTGCTTCTTTCATAGCTGTTGTTGTGCTATGCGGAACTGTTGAAAATTGGAGAGCATGGACTTTCTCTTGTATATTTGCACCATTTGCTTGCTTTTTGCGTTACTATTCTTCAAAATTCTTAAATCCTAAGATAAAGAATTTTCCATTGGGCACCTTCATGGTTAATTTTGTATCTACTCTTCTGCTGGGGGTCTTCACTCTGCTAAATAGGGGTAAACTAGCAAACGGTGGTGCAATTGTAACTGATTTAATATCTTGTCAAGTCCTAGTAGGGTTTGAAGATGGATTCTGCGGAACCCTCTCAACTGTCAGTACTTTTGTTTCTGAGCTGTACGGTTTGAAATGTATGTATCACTCACTGGTTTATTTAAATTCTTTGTTATCATTAACGTTAAAAAGCTCCAAACAGTTATAAATATGGGTTGGTCAGTATTTTAGTGTCTTATGCTATTATGGTTTTGATCTTAGGTTCCTACGTAAGTTTGATTTCACGTTTATTGCAACGTTTATTAACAGTACTCAGAATTGGTCTTTAGGGTTAAAAGACCCAATTTGTTCATAAACTTTTGTTTATCTTTTAGTTTTTCTCTTCTATTTTTTGTTTCAGAAAAATGGATGTTAGTAATGGAATGACTTTTCATCACATGAGTGTACTCACAATGTAAAAGGCATGATCAAATGAGGTCAAGATAGCTTTTTAGAAAATAAAGAACTTATAATCAAACGAACAATTTGCATTAGCACATCACAATCTTAAATCGGGGGTCCGACATATAAAAGCTCTAAGGAGCTTGTCATATTGATCTTTTCCTACTGAAAAAGCCCTTTCTCCCAGAAAAATTTAAAACATTCCGTAAAGTAATGTTCAACTAGTTCGCAATGATCAAAAGTATCTATACAAGTTTGGAAGAAACCTATTAGAGGGCTTTAAAGACATAACAAAAACACTGGATTTTTTCTGAAGCAAAAACGTATTGAATTGATTTGCAAAACAAACATCCTTTTGATTGGACTTCTAAAAGAAATAATCTTTATTCTGATTGATTGAAGGATGAAAAATGATTATTGAAAAAAAGCTCCCACAGAATTTTACATTGATTTGCGTACAAATTTATGAGAAATCTAGTTAACGATATTATCACGAAAACAGGTGATGGATCAACAAATTATAAGAACTGATAGCTTTGAAAACGAATCCATTATTAGAGTAACGGTCCGGAATGAAACGTAAAGCAGTAAATGTGATTAAAAAATCCTTTTGAGTACTTTGAACAAAACGTTCATTCTTAGTTTCTCTGAGAGCTTTCATGGAAATTCCAATATCTTGAATAGTGAAAGAGACACGGTACTTCTTCTAAAGATCAGCCTTTCCAGCTTATAATTGCCTTTGTCCTGGTAGTTTAAAATGGTGTTAGGGTGTGTAATGGCTATTCAAGCATTAAAGCTCGAATAACGGTGACATTTAGAATTAGCATCCGTTGTTAAATGACATATGTTATACAAATCAAAACAATAAAACTTTGCTTCTGATCCAAAGTTCCTGTTAAAAAGCCAGAAAAAGCCTCATTCAAGAACGTTCCATCTCTCTAAACTGTATCGATATAGACTAAAAGAAATCAACTCCCTTTGAAGGCCAAATGATCACACAAGGAGCTTAAAATAAGTAGGTTCAAGAAAAGAGAAAAAAAAAAAACTAAATTATTTCCCCTTCAAGCAACGGGAAAACACGAAACTCATTATGTCACGTGATTATGATAACATTAAAATGTTATCTCTTTTGTTTTCGACAATAAAACAACTTAAACATCGCCAAATAGTTCATTAAATGATTTTGGAACTATGGTCACTTCTGACAATTATCCTACTGGTGATGCAGCTGTTGGTTCTTCCGATAACTCACGAGGGTGTTCAGGATTGAATCAAAGATCTTCGTTAACTCTACTTACAACTGACTCAAAATCGAGAGAAGAGCTGACTTCATTGAAGAGGATGAAGAACTCAAGTCTTTGCGACAAGAACCATAATTATGTACTTTCCAACTCAAATTGGGAACTTCAAGGCTCAGAGAGCGCTCAAGAAAGAAATCAAGCAGGATTTGTATCAAACGAGATCATTGAAATAAGCGCCGAATTTGACGCTTCGCAGAATGACTTAGTACGAGATACTAGTAATGTCAGAAACTCATTAGAAGATATTCAAGTCATAGACGAAGAGAATTTTATCTTTAGAACAAGCAAGGCCAGAAGAAGTAAGAAACTACCGAGCTACAATTTTGATTTCGAAATTCCTGATTCTGAAAGCGATGGTGAATATTATCCTTTTTCAAGTCCTCCTCCACAACCTGTTAGGAGGCTTGCCAAGAGGTCATACACAGAGCCAGAATTAGCTTCCAGGAAAGAACGGAGAGCCAAAGCGCACCATAACGAATCAGCGGCTTCTCTCACTGAGTGTGATGTTTTTGATAGTTCAAGAAATAATAATGAAGTTACTCTTAATACATCAAGGGTCTTGAATGAGGGAAAACGAATTGCAGAAAACTCCAATCATAATAGCACTGTTTATGAGACGTTTTTAGAAGATAAAAAGAGAGATCCGTGTCTGGAAGGGAATTTGAGTGCTGGTAATGGTGATTTTCAGGAAGAAAGTATCAGCGGGAGTACAATCATTCTAAAAAACATGAAAGAGGGAATGAATGAAACCAGCGGGCGAACGCTTATAGATTCCTTGAGTGTGGTTGAAGAACTTGTTTTTGATGAATCTGATGAAAAGAAAGACAAATTCCAAGAGGGAAATATCGTTTTTAAAATATCCTATGAAAGCCAAGAATCCGATCAAGAAGTGAAAATTGAACACATTGTAGCAGAGACTACGGAGAAAATCCACATAGAGATATTATCTGAAGATGAAGAATCTGACGATTCTAAAATAATAAGAGGTAGAACTAATGAAATCAAAAAAGATCTTACTGATCCGGAAGGTATTGTGACTGCTCGCGATACGATACAGGCAGAGCTCAGTGAACCATTAAGAGTAACAAACGCTACAGTAGTCGAGAAAGAAGACTTGGTGGAACTTGCCGATAAGGTGGAAATCAAAGAGGTGGTCAAAATCTCAAAATTTAACCTCAAGGCAGACGAAACAAAGGAAGGAAATGAAGAAAACGACTCGCATGAACAGGAACAGGTCGAAATCAAGGTATCAGAAAACAACCGAAATTTTGTTCAAAGGAAAACTCTGTCTGATTTATGCTTAAAGACATCTCGCGTTCGGTATCGTGTAGGATTATCAAGAAGAGCAAATGTTGAGCATCTCCATCCATCTTTATCCGCAAAGAAAGCAGATCCGTCTACGTGAGTCGTTCTCTTACTTTAACTTTTGCTACACTTTGCTCTGTTTTATTATTACTACTATTATCAGTATTTGCATATTTTAGAAATTTTTTTTTGAGGCAACGTTTTCCTTAGCTAATTATAGCCGCATTGAACACAAATGTAATTTTCAAACTCGCAAACAAAGAATCATGTGGTAACGACTTAGTAGCTTTATTTTCAGACTAGATCACCATTGATAATAGAACCGGCTTAAAATTGTTGCCGTTCAGGTGGAATGGTCGCTAACGATGTAAAATATAACACCATTTTGGTCTGCGATGAAAATATAGATCCAAAAAATAATGAGTTCTGTCCTAGAGAATATAACATGCAGCTTAGATCAACAAGTACTAATTTGAAATCAACAACCTCAATCAAAAGTCATCCATTAAGACCAATCATGAATTCCAAAAGAAAAACAATGGCTGGGACTCGTACTCAATCTGCTTCATCTTTAAGAACTTTCAATAAACATAAACCATCAAGCAAAATTAGTTCAACAACATCATATAAACAACCGCTAACGATAAATTCAGTAAATAAATCGAAGGTACGCTGTGAAACTGAAGCTACAGCGTTCAAAAGAATTAATATCGTAGTTGTTGGGGATAGCGGTGTAGGCAAAACAAGTTTCATTCTCTCGTATTTGAATAACTCTTACACTGCAACGCAATCTAACTCCATACTTGAAACATATGAAACAGTCATCAAAGAATTCAGTAGACCTATAAAATGCAATATTTGGGATTTCTCAGGAAGTGAACAATTTGACAGGTTGCGTCCATTAGGATACGCAGATGCAAGCGCTATACTGTTGTGTTTCGCAATTGATCAACCTCAATCTTTAGAAAACATCGTCGATAGATGGCTACCAGAAACTGAGAACTATTGCCCTGACATACCGTTCTTTTTAATAGGTTTACACTCTGAGTTAAGACTACCAGAAAATCAGAAGAAAAGCAATACACTACCACGTGAGAGATGTATTAGAGTGTCCAAAAAGATCGGCTCTAAAGACGACTATTTTGAATGTTCATCTAAGAACATGATTGGAATATCCAAAGTCTTCAGATGTTTGACAACATCCATAGTGAAGAATATAGATCCGACTTTGTTATTGGAGAAATCATCCTTAATAACAACTAACACAAAATCAAGACAGGCTTATAGTGATATAATACTTCTTGATGAACCAAAAAGAGTTACTTCATATTCAAGAATGAAAACTCGTTGTATAATAGTATGAACTGTCCTTAATGTCAAATGGTAAAGTTTCTAGATATCTTTTAAAATTCAAAAAAAAACAGTACTTTATTTGGGCTCCGTGAATGGGTTTGAGTCCTGGTTAAATTGAGCATTCACTGGTTCATTGTCCTTATTATTTTGGTCTTCAAAATCATTTTCAGCTTGTTGCTCACCTAGCTGATTTTCGTTAAAATTATTATACTGGCTTAACTGTTCCTTCTGAGCAACATTATCGTAAAAATGATTCCATAACTGGGAAACGCTGTCAAACTCTTTGCCTACAGCAATTGAGCCTTCCAACGAACGATTTAGGGCATTTATATTGGTCAAAACCGAGTCCATTGATAAACCAATTTCTGTGATCAACGCTTCTCTCTGTTTCTCAAAATATGTTAACGGTTGCAAGTCTGGTTTATTTGACATCTTAGTTTCTGTTTTTATTGTCGTTACTAACTTCGTTTAAAATTAATTAATAACAACAATGTCAGCCAGCAAAGTTGGTGGTGATACTTAATCCCAGGTCGTGTTATCCGGGTAATATATGTTTTTATATATATGAACCCCATTTCAGCTTTTTTTTTATCATTTTGTTTAACTTCGTCAAACGAGTAAGAAGCAAAGCATTGGTTCTACTATGTTTGGGCACAACAGGCATGGTACATTGGCATATATTTGAACTGTAATCAAAAGGTATCTAAGTACAGGTTTTTATAATGTTCTTTACGCATTTTTTTTTGTTTTACACCAGGATCATAGGTTTGTTGTGCATGGATTCATAAGCTCTTAATCAAGTTCAGCTTCCTAGTGCAGTCGAATCACTCTATACTGGGAGAACAACGAAAGCAACACAAGTTCGGTTAGTATGTCTTCTGACGTGATATATTGGACTCTAAATTTGCTTTCTACATTGAATATTTATATAGCTATATACATTTATATCTTATGAAAATTACATGTATATATATTAGGTTTTCTGTCTGTTCATCCAGTGTTTGTTGGTTTCTGAGAAATATAGCTACTCAGAAAGCCTACAAAGTCATGATTTTAGTTAACTTAAAACAATAAATGGATGGATATGTACATACCTCTTTGTAGTTACGGTCTCATGTCCAAAATATATAGTTTTTGGTAGCCGTTATCATGGCCGACTATGAAAAGACACATAGATCATAGACGTCTTGTAAGCGTTTTGCTTCTCAATGCATTTTTCGAGACATCTACATTTCTTGCCCATTTAGTTAATATTAACATATCCATATATGTGAGTGTCCTTACTGAAAATATTTATAGTGGATGAACCAATAAATTTTTTTGTAATGCGGCTTAAGATGAGACTAAAAAAACTTAAATGTATACCAACTGAAGCTGAAGCTGAAGAATCAGTTCATACAAATGTCATGCTACGAAATTTTACGACCATGTCCACTAAATTATGCTTTGTGCAGTCTTTAAACAGGATTTTTGGCTGGAAATTTGGTCAAGTTTCAGATCCAGTTAGGTTTTCAGCACCGAGAATCCGATCTAAGACCATCAGAAAGAAAAGTAATCGGAAACCAACTGATCCTACTTCACCGGATGGAGTACTAAACCACGAAATTTCAAAGTTCATGGAACTTCAGGAGATCGTATTTTTGGAAAACGATAGATCTTTAATTTCAAAGTATTATTTCGATGAGTTTCGTGATGTGAATGTGGAGATTTTGTATCAATCTTCAACTGGTGATGGAATTGGTTTGACCGTATCAGATAATAACACACCATTAGTTGTTGTGGTACCTTTCACTTTAAAAGGTGATATAGCTGAGGTCAGATTAGGTAGGCATTACGAAAATTACGCTGAAGCCAAACTACTGAGCGTTATTAAACCATCCATTAATCGTAACGACAACTTAATTGATTGTGCATATTTCGCAAAATGTTCAGGTTGTCAATTTCAAATGACCTCTTATTCAAAACAGCTAGATTTCAAAACAGGCGTGATTGAGAGAGCATACCGGATGTTTAGCACAGACATTTCGTTATTAAAGTGCATCAAGCCAACATTTCCATCACCTCTTCAGTTTAATTATCGTACAAAGATAACACCACATTTTAAAAAACCTAATGACCCAAATATCCGAACTCCATTAGGTTTTGATCAAACTGGAAGATTGAAGAAAAACATTATCGATGTTAGCAGCTGCCCGATTGCAACAACGAATTTGAATAATGCTTTATTTATTGAACGTTCAAATATAATGGAAACAAGCTTGAAATTCCCGAAAGGTGCTACATTACTTCTTCGTGAAAACACGCTGCCAGACAATCAAAAATCTTACACTACAAATTCTAAGGAAATAGTTTGCGAGGTTGTTGAAGACTACAAATTTAGATTTCCAGCTGGCTCTTTCTTCCAAAATAATAATTCAATATTGCCTATAATTTTAAAGTACATAAAGGATAATTTGTATAATTCTTCAAAAAAGGTTAAATCTTTCAAGCATTTAATAGACACTTATTGTGGGTCTGGCTTTTTTGGGATATCGTTGAGTTCTCATTTTCACAGTGTTATCGGAATCGAGGTCTCAAAAGACTCAGCATATTTTGCAGAGTCAAACTCAAAACTCAATAATTTATCGAACGCCAAATATCTCTATGGTTCAGCAGAAGAAATATTCAAGGATCTTAACTATTGTGATCCAAATGAATCTGTTATGATTATGGATCCATCTAGAAAAGGATCGTCTGAATTATTTCTGAAACAAATGAGTGACTTTAAACCTTCTCTTATTATTTATATTTCGTGCAATGTTTTTTCTCAAGCAAGAGATTTAGAATATTTCCTTAAAAGAACAAAAAAT
>JAJMCJ010000017.1:0-77880 GCA_030572875.1 Wickerhamomyces kurtzmanii | reverse complement strand
TATTATTATTATTATTATTATTATTATTATTATTATTATTATTATTATTATTATTATTGTTATTATTATTGTTTATGTTTACGTAGTTATCTATCTTCCTATTGGTGTCATTTAATTCTTTAATCTTCTCCCAAACTACCTCATTTACATGCGATTTGGGATTTGAATTTAAGAATCGGAATTATTTTCATGCATATTTATGATTACTTCCGTGGAAATTTCGACGAAATTCCGATTTCTTTATCGAACTTCGAGATTAAAAATCACTATTTAAACAGCGTAGTAGCATTTTTGTTTTTAATAAGTTTTGCCTTGAAACCATACGTAAACAGAAATAACATGGCACCAGTATTCTCAACCAGAGTCTCGATTCAATGGCCACCGGAAGAAGCTAAAGAGTATACAAAAACAATAGTTTTGACAACTTCAGGTAATCATTTTATTGATTTGAGAGAATTAATAAGCCCAAGCACAGAGTCAGAAATCAAGTTTCCAATAGATTGGGCAATTGCTGGGATTGAGCATCCAGTTGGTGACAAAATCATATTTGAGCACGAATTGGACTCAAGGTCATTAAACAAGGAATGTGATAAAGACGAAGGTATTTTCTCAAAACTACCAAATGGGGATAGAAAAGAAACTGGATCAATGATTAACTCTGACAGTGGTAAGATTCAAGATTATATTGAAATATGGAGGTCATTGGATCCGTTGAAGTCTACACCATTAGATTTTAGAAGGGATACTAATGGTACTGAAGGTGTTTTAGAGAGAACATTATCTCCTGTTATAGCAAGTGGATACGAAGGAAAGTTCATAAGAGTTGGTAATTGGGTTCAAGGATTTATAAATATCAAAGGGAAAGAAAACCCAAGTTTAATCAGAGCCCTCTACAATAATAGTAATAAAGAATGGGAGATATTGTTGAAAATTGGAGAATTTGAAAAATTTCCAATTGACTTTTCAGGTTCAAAAGATGATGTTTTTGAAATTAACGGTTTAAAATGGATATGTATCGAGTAGAGTTGTTAGCAATTGTACTGAATTAGTCTATTTTCTGCTCTATATGGTTAGATAAAGAAAATCGAGTCCGCCACTGCACTATGTGTCAGTAATGATTTGATCAAGAAATAAATTCCGCTTTTTAGTTATATAAATTTCTTTAAATTCCTCTGAAATATTTAAACAAATGTGTATATTCAGATTATAGGTTACTGTTTTTTAATCAGCGATTGTAATACCAAAAGAATATAAACTCGGGCGAACATGTCACCCCAAATTCTTCATAGATTATCGCTACAATGGCCACCTGCAGAACCATCAGAGAATACCAATACTCTAGCTATAACTTCAACAAATAATCATTTTGTTGATTTACGTCTTCTCACAAAACCAACTCAACAGCAGTTACAATTTCCATTGGAATGGGCTTTTAGCGGTGTCGAGTATCATTTACCTGCTGAAACTACTGATGAAGATTATATCATTCGTTTTAAGAACGAGATTGATTCTATCGCAATTCTAGAAAGTCAAAACTTATCACCTCCATCTGATGATATTGGTCATTTCAAGAAATTAACCAATGGAAATTATGACGAGACAGGAGAATTGTTGAATGGTGATACTGGAAAAATGGAAAAATACTCCGAAATCTGGAAAGTACTGAATCCAGTAGCTTCAACGCCAGACGACTATGTCCGTCTTTTAGATGCTTCAGCAACTGAAAAAGTCAAGGAAAATGTGCTCATTCCTTCGATTGATGGATTCGAAGGTAAGTTTATCAGAGTTGGCAATTGGATTCAGGGCATTTTAGTGAAAGATTGGAAGATTAGTGTCATTAGAGCATTTAACGATAGCAAAGGTTGGAAAACTGTATTTAAGTACGGTGAAAATAGCTCTAAGTTTCCAATTGGATTTGAAGGCATTACTGATGATGTAATTCAAGTCGATAGCTTAACATGGCGTTGTATTGAGTAAATTGACTTATAATGTTTTTGTTTAATAAATGAACACTCGAAAATGACAATTTTGTAAAAAAACCAAATCGGGAAATAACCTGAATAGGAAACAATTGAAAAAAACAATCTCTGAAATGTCGAATTTCTATGGAACGGAAACTCCTAATTTTTTCTACGCTCATCAAATTCTGTTACTAGACCATAACGATTCATCAATAAACAGAAATATTTCAAAAATGAGAGGCGAAGCTTGGTTTGTATTTAATGAAATTTAACACTTGTGAAGATGCAATTCTAATATTTATCAATTAGGTTATTTATATTTTCAGTTGTTTTGAATGCAGTCAACTTATTCTTACAGGTTTTCTTTACTATTATGTACAGTGATTTAGAATGTGACTATATAAATCCAATTGAACTATGTAACAAATTAAACAATTACATCATTCCAGAAGCTGCATTGCATTCGTTTTTAACATTTTTATTTTTAATCAACGGTTATTGGTTCACATTTTTACTAAATCTGCCATTATTTATATTCAACGCTAATAAAATATTTAACAAAAATTATTTGTTGGATGCTACTGAAATCTTCAGAACTTTATCAAAACATAAGAAAGAGAGCTTTTTGAAATTAGGTTTCCATCTCCTGATGTTTTTCTTCTACTTGTATAGAATGATTATGGCTTTAATTGCTGAAGATGCCTAAACTGACGAGAGCAATCAATATAAAAAATGGTTGCATTACATCAAATTAGGGCACTACCATACAGATGAAGTTTGAAGTCTCTCAGTTCAGAATATGAAGACTCGTACAGGACTCAAAATCTTAAATACATTTTTTTAGTCTTTTTATTTACTACTACTTTCTACTTTTATTTAATTGATACTTTCTATATTACCTTTTTCTTTTTTCACCTTTTTAATTCATGGAGTTCATTATTATCATCTTTTTTATATTGATATTTATCTTTTGTAATTCTACTTATTTCACAGTTTATTTGCTATTTGTAGAGTCAATGATCTCGTCTATAATTATAAAAATTGCCTGAACTAAAAATATGTAAAGCAATCTCATCAAGAAAGCTTTTTGATTTTCTAATCTGCAATCAGCTTTCGACTGCTCACAAATCCGCATCCAATTCTTTCAGTTTTGAATTAATCTCTGCTAATTTATTCAGTATCCCCCAATTTGGGTCAATAATCTTATTCAAATTAATTAGCTTCTCTTCATAAATGGTTTTCTTTTCGATCACGTCAGTGTTGTTGGTTTCATAATTTGGTAATTTACCCAGTCTCTTATTTAAGTCTTTCATGATCAAATTGTCACGCTTTTTTAAAGAGTATTCATTTCTAATCAATTCCATTTTATTTTTTAAGATATCATAATTTTTTCTTTTCTCTAATATAGCTTCTCTCAAATGCTTTTTCTTAGAATTTAAATCCTTTAATTTTTTTATTATGGAATTGTTTGTCAGATTTAAATCTAAAACTCTATTCAAATAGTTGTTCAAATTTGTCTTATATATATTCAAAACCCTTTTAGAATCCCCTGACGGTGTCTCTAAAGATGTGAAGTATTCATTGAATATTTGTAATAATACATCTATTGAAGTCAGTGATTGTTGAGATGTTGGAAGTCTTGTTATTTTAACTTGTAGATGAGTATCATTATTGTACAAAGAATCCTGTGCTTTATTAGTTGACCTTTGACTCTTACTGTTGTTTTTGCTATCAGTAGACAATGGGATATCAGCTTCTGGCCCAGACTCTAAATCAGACTCAGCAGATTCTTTCACTGGGAACTTCTGTTTTTTGGTTCTGGATAGCAGTTTTGACTTAAGGATTTTTGACCTTGGCTTTTGTATTGATTTTCGCGTCGGAGCTGTTTCTTTTTTGTTTTCTATATGTGACTCTTTGGCGGATTGTGGGTCCTTCGAGGGAACAGCTTTATTCCTGGTTAGTCGCGGTAACTTCTTTATGGCCTTTTTAGAAGTTCCCTTCAAACCACGAGATGAACTAATTGGAGAATCGTTAAAATCTGCATTAACGTTTTTTATGTCAGAATCAAATGATGATGGACTAGTAGAAACTTTACTCAGTCGTTTAACTATACGTTTCGGTGTTTTCAGTCTATCCTTTTCCTGCAGTATCTTGGTCTTTCTTTTCGGCAGCGTTACTGTGGACTTCGGTGTCGATTTATACGATGTTCTAACTTTAGATATTTTTGGTGTTCTTATAACAATTGGGTCAACGACAATTTCTCTGGTACTACGTTGTGGTTAGTTACCGGACTGCTTCAACACCTTAGCTCAAGTAAACATACGCAGCTCCCCTTCTTCTTTCCTCTCTTTTTGACGTTCTATCCATTGTTCAAAATAGCGTGATCTATACACCATATATGTAAACAGATCAAAATAAAAACAGAAAAGGGTTAGAAACCACACAATGGGTACTGTCCACACCAGCCACATACTTACATAATACCACCAGCCACTCTCGCATAAACATTCTAATATTTATGTGGCCAAGCAAAAATTACTATTTACGAAACCGCGACTCTAGAACACGGGCAAATGAATTGAGCGAGCTAGACAGAAAGCAACTGTGATGGTTAGTGTTAGCAGAAAGTAAAGTCACTCACTCGCTCATGAACGAGAGTCGTGCAAGATCAACCGTACGGGTTGTTTCTCGAGTGCGAAATCGAATCTTGTCTTGTATGACTTGGGCAGATTCGCGACTTGCTATTACCACAATGATTGGTGTTCGGTTTCAGCTGATGTTTGCGGAAAAAACATAAATGCTGCAAATCAATTTCATGTTTTACTAATTAGCTCGTACACTCTGTAGTTAATAGAATATCATATACTTCCGTTTCATTTTATTAGCTGGTACACAAATCTTTCATTTCAAGTGGGAAAATGATGTATTTCGAGCACTTTAACCCTAGTTCTGTGTGAATTGTTCCTGGACCTTTCCATTCAACAAGAGTAAAACTTACTTTTTCCACAAGCGTCGATGGGCATCGGGAATTATGCACTGCTGTGCCTAATGGCATTGTACTAACAAACTACAAACAACGAAAAATAACACATTATCAGACCAGTATCGCCAATGATTATGCTAGAGACCATATAGCGATTAATTAGTTTTTCAACGTATAGTTTAAATGGTTTTAATTGATCGAAATATGGCTGGAAAACATTAAACTTCCAAACACCATCTTATTACATCATCAACAACTGTAAAAAAATCCATCAGAAATTTGAAAAAATTTTAACTTGAGTTTACGCAAAATATGAAATTAAAATAGATTTGCCACTTTGTTCAATTAAAATTTCAATCGACAAAATATAATTTAAAATTATTACCATACATTTGTGATTTCTTTCAAATAATAATTACTGTTCTTATCATATATTAATTACTGATATTTCAATTGATTATTTTTAGTACATAGTTGTTCATATTACAAATTAAGCCAACAAATTACCTCAATACAACAAACAATCATACTAATTTATATATATTAAACTCTGTTTTTGTTTTTTATTTATACATTTGCTTTAAATTTGTTTTATCATTGTTAATATTATTAAACCTCCAAGCTTGCAAGTGATTTTTCTCTGATTTAATTGTTTTAACTTGAATTTTTTATTTGCATTACATTACGTCTAGTCCTACTTCTTTTTATGATCATGTCAACATTCAACAATAACACGAGTTTTGAAGAAACTTCTCAACAGCAGCAACAGGAGCAGCAGCAGGAGCAGCAGCAACAACAGCAACAGCAGCCCCAAGATTTTATCTCAAATTTTCCTATTCCAAACCCCCCAAATGCCACTGCCTCAACTTCATCATCACCACCGAAAACTTTGTGGATGGGTGATTTAGACCCATGGTCTGATGAGGACTCAATTGTCCAGTTATGGTCTGCTCTAGGAAAAAGAGTATTGGTAAAATTAATTCGTGCTAAAAAAGGTACACCAGCTGCTACTTTAAACACAGGCCACGCTGGTTACTGTTTTATCGAATTTGAGAGTTACGAAGATGCCAAATCCGCTCTTGGTCTAAACGGTTCAAACATTCCAAACACAACAAGATCATTCAGATTAAATTGGGCGTCTGGTGCAACTTTATCATCTCCAATTCCTCAATCACCGGAATTTTCTTTGTTTGTTGGTGATTTGTCTCCTTCAACCACTGAAGCTCATTTGTTATCTTTATTTCAAAACCATTTCAAATCTGTTAAGACTGTTCGTGTTATGACTGACCCAATTTCTGGTACTTCAAGATGTTTTGGTTTTGTTAGATTTAGTGATGAAGAAGAAAGAAGACGTGCGTTGACTGAAATGTCTGGTGTTTGGTGTGCTGGTAGACCTCTACGTGTTGCATTAGCAACTCCAAGAAATTCCGGTTTAAGTCAGCAACAATCAAATCAACAAAATGATTTAATCATGTACCAATATCAACAACTTCCTGCAGCAATTCAATATTTTCAACCTCCAGTTCAACAATCTCAGCAACAATCTCAGCAAGTGTCAAACCAGAGTGCTCCATTTACTGATCCAAACAACACTACTGTTTTCATCGGTGGTTTAGCTTCAGGTATTGCTGAACAGACATTAGCTGCTTTATTTCAACCTTTTGGTGCTATTTCTCATGTTAAAATTCCACCTGGTAAAGGTTGTGGGTTTGTTCGTTTCGAGAAAAGAGAAGATGCTGAGGCTGCAATTGCCGGAATGCAGGGCTTTCAGATTGGAGGTGGCCGTGTTCGTTTAAGTTGGGGTAGAGCTCAAAATCAGGTTCAAAGATCACAGTTATCAAATGGTTCAAATGGTTCATTTTATGGTTTTCCTCCTGGTTCTGTTCCTGGCCAAGTTGTTGATCCTATGTTTAACCAATCATATGTTATTGATCCAAATATGGAATTTGTCTTACCACAGGGATTACAAGGTGTTCCTCAAGGTATGTCACAAGGTTTACAGGGTATGCCACAAGGTCTGCAAAGTGTTCCTCAAAATATACCACAGAGTTTACAAGGTGTCCCTCAAAGAATGCCTCAAGGTTTACAAGGTATTCCTCAGGGTGTGTCAATTCTTCAGCAGCAGCAGCAGCAGCAGCAACAAGATCAATCTTCTCAGAACCAGGAACAACAGCCGCAAGGCCAACAACAAGATGAACCAAATGATGATAATACAAAGCTACAAGAAATGTATAGAGCTGCTGTTGCAGGTAAATTGGACTCACTGAATTAACAATTTTCATGATACTTTCCTTGTGAATAAAAAGAGAACCACGTTTGTTTTAAGTTGTTTTTAGTTTATGAGTTTTTGAACTTCACAATTGTCATTTTTTTATCATCTAAAAAGGATACATTAATAATTATATCTGTTTACGTTTTTTGTTGCTATTTTGTTAAGAAAAAGAAATATTTGTGTTTTTATTGTTTTATTGTTCATCTCAGATTTCGTCCTTCATTAATACTATATTATATTATTACTTTATCGTATTTATCTTATTGTTTTTATATTCCGTTTGATGAAAATGGTCATTTATTGTTGTCTTGTACTATTCAGAAAAAAAAATTTCTGACAAAACAGTAATTAAATGTTTAGTATGGTCTGTCTTTTATAACAATTATATATAAATAACCAGTGATTTTTAAATCTATGTAATGAGTTATTTGAAGACCACAACCCGATGAATATATGCTAGCATCCTGCATAAATATGAAAATAGTCCATGCAACATACCTCTGGCACTACTCACGTATGTAATATTATCAGGACTGAATTAACGACGATAACATAACTCGCAGAAGTAAGACTGATATATGCCTATAGATTTTCAATACTTTTTGGAGGTAAATCAGGAAAATAACTGAGAATTTTTCCAATATCAATATCAGTCCATTCTTCAAAACCATAAAAGTCAGTGACTGATTTCATCCAATTCATTCTTTTTGTAATACTTTCCAAATCATTTCCTATACATTTTTCTCTAAGTAGTTTTCTTAATTTCCCGATATTTTCAATTACAAGATCAAAATTTTCAAAACCATTAAATCTGTTCAGAATTTCATCTTTTATCAATCTACTCATTCTTGGTCCTTTACCATTTGTGGAAACCAAAATTTGTAAATCACCTTTTCTCAAAACTGAGCCAAAATAAAAATCGCATAATGGTGGAACATCAGCAATATTAACTTGTAGATTTTTCAATTTTGCTTTGTAATATATCAATTTCGATGTTTTCGGATCATCAATGGCAACTAAAATCAGTTGAAACTTTGAGTTTCTGAAATACTCATTTAGTTCATCATACTCTTGGTCAGTACCTGTCGTTAATTTTGGCATCTGTTCCATCTCATACATTGTCAAATCAGAATCTTCAAAATTACGCAAATGTAGATTATAAAGTAAACCCGCATCGTGACGTGATTGAATCTCGCGATTAATTGTAGGTGAAACAACAGTTACTTTGGCATCTGCATTCAAGAGATGATAAATTCGGGAAGCTGCAACTTCACCACCTCCAATAACTAAAACATGACGGTCTAATAATCGATTAGTTTGTTGAAGAAAATTCATAAAAACAATGTACTTACTCTTTACTTGCCACGCCAGTAATAAAGAACCGTTAGGCTGAATATCCAATACAGTATCATCCGACATTATATAAGGATAATATGTTTTTAAGGTCTTACCATCTTTAATTAGCAGTGAAGCTTGAACATATCAAATATTTGGGTATGACACAGTGCTCATAACATTTCGTGATGCCCGTCGATAGAACTAAATGATAGTAAATATATACATATATATATATATTAAATAATTAAATGAACACTTCTGATTTAAATGAGATTCTGTTTATTTGCAAAACTTCTTCTTCCAAAAAAATTCTTTACCTATTTGCCAGAAAATTGATTTTTAATAAAATGGTGTGATTTGTAGCTTCATGCTCGCATGTATTGTAGCAATAACTGAAGTATACTTGATGAAAAGCATTCTTATAAGCACCTTATATTTTTGTCTAATTATTTATTCAAAATCACTAGTCAGTTCATTATCAACGTTTTGACCTTTAGGAAAACTGATAATGTGGTTATGTCGACTGATCACTTGTACACTCAGATTTCAATCATATATCTATAATGCTGCTTCATTAAAGCTTCCTGAGCGTTGAAGATATACCAGTGACTTACTTATACAAGGTTTTTTTATACTAAGCTTTTTATCTCTTCGGTGTAATCAGGGGTTTAAACATGAATAACAAATACAGTGATGCGGCGTGCTATTCCGAGATTATAGAATCTATCTATTATTTGCTATAAGATTGAAAATGAAAACTTCGCTCAGATTGAGCTTTGAGATAGTGTTAAACGATTTGGCTTCTTTAAACTCCTTGAAAAGGGTGATTCATTAATTCAGCATCATCTTATATTTATTGGATTTGTTGGGTATATTGTATATTGCGTGTTATGAAAACACAAGTTTTCGCATCTCGTGACAAAAATAATCGAATAATCCATTATCGTTTGGTTTTGACTTCACATTCTACAAAGTTTCAATAATAACCTGGTTTTTTTACCTAAACATATGAAAAAAAATAACAATTCAAAATCTGTATAAAAAAATAAATTAAAGAAATAAATGTGACTGACAGTCAGTCATTAAAAAAAAGAGATTGTTATTATAATCTCTGATTTTATAGTGTTCGATACCAATCAATTGTATATGTTTCTTTCCCCTTTCGTATTCGTTTCATGAAGCTTTCATCAAATTCACTAGCAAACTTAATTAGCTTTCTTGGTACTGAATCCAACCGATGGATCAAAAGTGTTGTTGACAGCACCTGAATCTCTGATAACGGCAACTCTCATAGTAGCCAGTAGATTGTGTGCTGCATTGGAATGTAAATAAACACCTCCATTAAAAACTTTAGTTGCATCTTTACCCAATGCTGTTCTTAATAAAGATTCACCACCAGGGTGGTCGGCAATATAACCAGAGACATCATGAACAATACCTGATATAATGACTAATCCCTTTTTGTCCTTGGAGTTTTCAAAGAACTCTGATTTTTCCCAAACTGGTAAATTTGATAAAGGTGTACCCCAATTTAAGTTTGATCTTAACTTATCTAATTTTTTTTGTTGCTGTTGAACTAAACCTTGTTCAATTGCATTCTGAGAGAAGGTTTTTAAATCAGAAGCTAAACCAAGTTTTGAAGTTATCCAGATAATAACTTTGGTTGGATCATATTGGTACCATTTAATAGCATTTCTATAGTCTGATGGAAATTCATGATGGAAATTGTGATATCCTTCACCAAAAGTAACCAACGCAGTCAAAACATGATCCCTTGGTGTTCTACGATCATCGAAAGGTTGAACACCGATCCAATGTGCCAATGAATTGACACAAAATGTAGCTTGTTGTATGGCGAAAGTTCTTAAAATACCACCGTAGATCAAACCACCCATATAATCATCAAATACTAATCCACAAAAAATACATGGAACAACAATGGCCATTGAGAACATTATAAATAAATAATGACGATGTTGAAATCTAACAATCCAATCATCAGCTAAGTCAGCAATATCAGCTCTTGCTTTATATTTTGGATTTGGTTTGACCAGCATCCATCCCATATGACTGTACCAAAAACCTCTTCTTGCATCATATGGATCTCTTGGAGTATCAGTATAACGATGGTGAATTCTGTGAGAATGTCCCCACCATTTTATTGAACCTTCAACTGCGGCAGCACCAAACAGGGCATAAAAAATACGAACTGGGACTTTTGCAGAATAAGCACGATGCGACCATAATCTATGGTAACCAGCAGTTATAGACAAACCACCAAAACAGTAATAAATCATTGAGAAAACCAAGGTTTTTAACTTTATCGGAACATTGAACGCACTGAACAAACCAATTGCTGGAATAAAAACAACTAGAATCATATTTAGCCAATTGATGTGTTGATACCAGTTACCTAAAGTCCATTCCTGTTCACTGATATGTCTTTTATTCTTATATCTGTCTTTTTCTCTTTGGTCCTTTTCTAAAATCGAGTTAATGTTTTGCTGCTCCTGTTTAGCTTCTTCTTCCTTAGCATTTGGATCAAAATGCAAAGCAGTGATCTCTTTTGAACCCATTAATTTACCAAAACCATTAACGATTCTTGGAACTTTTTTGTTTGAACCAGCAGCAATTACATTGGCAGCGGTAATATCAACAGAGTCTAAAGCATCCATTGTTTTCTGTTATTTAACTATCTAATAAAACTGTGGTTAATCTAATTAATTCCTTATCTGGTTGTTAAATTGTATGTGATAATTGTTGATAGATTTCAACCACTGATATAGATATAATGAAGCAGGAAAGTAGTAAGTAATATACTAGAATACAAAAATAAATAAAAGGATTAAATTATTTCTGTTTTATACTTTTTAAAACTAACAATAAAAGAAAAGAATTTTTATTCATACTCTAAGATGGATGGGTCCCAACAAAAATTTTGTTGTACTAACCTGATTATTTAGAAGCACCGAGAAAATATTCTATTTCCTTCTTACTAGAACCGAGATTATTTTCGGAGAATTATCCCCATTTGTAACTATAAGGCGGTGAAGAAGAATAAGATCTTTGTGGCTGGGTAATTGCTAAATCTTTTGTTGCTTACTTATATATTATATAATCTTGTATATAAAATCGTGTCATACACAGAAAAACACAAAGAGACAGACTGGAAAAAAATTTTATCTTAAACAAACAGGAAGGCAAACTAAAATAACTCAATAATAAAAATACTCGTATCAAGTGTTCGAAAAGGATAATCAATAATAATTTTAAAGTTAAAGACTGATAATAAGATTAATTAAGTATATTAAATAAATATATCATAGTGCTACTATCATATAATGACACCAACTCCTTCAAAGTTTCAAGGATCTCCTTTCAGACACCCAAATTCTCCAACTCTTCATCATCCGAATTCAAGACAGGCATCTATTGTTGAACTATTATCAACTCCTCCACCATTAGATTCAATTAATCACGAGCATGAATTGGATCAACCAACAACAATTCATCTGTCAAGAAATCCTTCAACTTCATCTCAATCTTCCCTGAATACATCAATTTCTTCATCTCACAATTCGACAACCAATCTACAGCAGACAACTTCGGCTCTAGGAGATTGGCAAGATATACCTCTAAGCGATTTAGTTGAAACTGCGAAACTGATTTTCATAAATGGTAATATATCAGTCGAGGAAGCTTTTAAAACATTGACTACTCATAATTTAACTTCTCTACCCGTTGAAGAATATGATGGTGATATCAATTGCTTAACTTTTGATTACACAGACTTGAATGCATATTTGTTGTTAGTTCTAGGTAAAATTCAAGTTAATGAAACACAATTTCAAAATATTAGTTACAAAAATGAAATTCCTGAATTAATTCAAAAGGCTAAAACAGGCCAACAAGTTCCAGTAAAGTTTGTTGTTGAGTTGACACCAAAGAATCCTTTTTATAAGTTGCCTGAATCTGAGACATTATCAACAGTTATGGAAATACTAGGTACTGGTGTTCACAGAATTGCCATTATAGATGAAAATCAAACAAAAATTACAGGTATTTTATCACAAAGGAGATTGATAAAGTTTTTATGGGAAAACGCAAGAAGATTTCCATCATTGGAACCGATCTTTCAAACTTCATTAAATGAATTAAATATTGGTACGTCGAATAAAGTTATTTCAATCTTTGGAGATGAACCGCTAATTAATGCACTTGTTAAAATGCATTCTGACAAGATTTCTTCAATTGCTGTTGTTGATCATCATCTTAATTTACTAGGAAATATTTCAGTTACTGATGTTAAACATGTTACAAAATCTTCCCAATCCCCACTATTAAGTAAAACATGCTTACATTTCATTTCTGTAATTTTGAATCTAAGAGGTCTAGAAGATGGCAAAGATTCATTTCCAATCTTTCACGTTTATCCAAATTCTTCTTTAGCAAGAACGGTCGCGAAATTGGTTGCTACAAAATCTCATAGACTATGGGTTGTTAGACCTTCAAATCCCTCATCATCATCATCATCAAATTCAAATTCAACAAACAACGATTTACTTATCAATGACTCAGAGTCAAGAGCGGGCAAACTTATTGGTGTCATTTCTTTGACAGATATTTTAGGCTTGATCGCTAGAAAACATGGCAAATCCAATATTGATCCAAATCAAGCTAGAAAACAAAGAAGAAGATCAAGTTCAAGTTCTACTAGATCGACTGGCTCGTTGGAATTCTTTAGGAAATCAATAACTGGTGCTTCTGATTTACGTTAGCCTGTGACAAACATTTATTCCAGTTTCTTTACGTATAATTCATAAACGCATGATTGAAAACAGTTGGTTGTTTTTCTTTTGTATTTGTTGTGTGAGTGTAGTGTCTATGTGCATTTCATAGTATCTATCACGGACTATTTATTTGTTAATATCAGTATAAGCCTCATAATACAAAGGTTATCTCAATTTGTACATTATCATGTTATTTATCTTACAACTCTATTTTATTACTCATTTTACCATATTTAATACCATTGATTTTTTTTTCGAATCCTCTTCACATGCTGGAATCCATGGAGAAGAAAAGCAGGTTTTTCAAAACTTTACTTTGCCGAAAGAAAACAACGAAATCAAGAATACTTATTTATATATAAGTAAAACTTTTAAAGGGGAAGATTTTTACTTTTTTATGCATTTTATTGTAGTTTTAGTTATTTCATCGATATCTGCAAAATTAACGAGATTCAAGATTTATTTGTTTATCAGATCTATAATTAGTCAGCAGTTGACGTATTTGTAGATTACAGATATATCTTTTTTACAAATCTACAAGTTTTTCAAAGGCACTTGAATTTAAGCGTGGAGTTTGCAGAGCTTATTAATAGCCGGTGTTACAAATTACGACAAAAAAAAAAATAAAAGTCAACTTTGAAACTTGATTCTTAACTTGACTACAAAGACATTAAAACACCACTAGATCATGTCATATATTACAACAATTTTACGTCCATCGATTTTGAGAATCAGAGCGGCACCACAAAGCGCTAGATTTGTGTCTTCGTTGATCAAAAATCCTGCAACATTAGCAGAATTCAAGACTTTAATTAGTTCAGAGAAATTAACGGTAGCTGATTTCTTTGCAACTTGGTGTGGACCATGCAAACAAATTTCACCAATAGTTGAAAAATACAGTAAAGAATACTCAGAAACAACAAATTTTTTAAAAGTTGATGTTGATCAAAGTCCTGACGTGGCACAGTATTATGGTGTCACTGCTATGCCTACATTTGTTCTTTTCAAAAATGGTGAACCGCTAGGTAAAATTGTCGGCGCTAATCCAAATGCAATCAAAAATGCAATTGAAACTAATCAGTAGTTTTATATAGTATCAGTACTACGAACATTAAAATTACTAAGAAATTGTCTGTTGTTGTATATTTGTAACTATATTTTAGTAAGACCCGAAAAGCAATAAAAGTAGAACAATAAACCAATATAAAAACCCATAATTTTAACAAAAAAATAATATACACGCACAAGCACAACTAATAAATTTCATTTATTTAAATATCTTGTCGCTTTTAAACATTTTATAACCGTTGCTATCATAATCATCATCATTGTCGTTGTCATTTCCATCAGTATCGATAACTTCTCTGCGAATGTGTTTGTTCATCTTCAAAACTCTATCAGCATTCAACAAATCATAGTTTTTCAGCCAGTTAATTTTTGGTTTCTTTATTATGTTTGATTTGTAGTTAAATTCATTCAGAAAACTGATATTACTCTCAATCAAATTGCTGAGATTCTTGACATCATTTTCTAAGATCTCACGCTTAAAAGCTGTCAAGTTCTTTATACTTCTTGAAACTTTGTATAATTCATTATTCAACAACGACAATGTCGATGATAATGCAATGTAATCAATGTTTTCATCAACATTTGACAATTTTCTTCTAGTGTTTGCAGTCGCTTCTACAGCGAATTTGTTAGTTGATTCATTCATATCATCGACATCGCTTAATTTCCTCTTCAATTTTGTAGTCGTTATCGTTGTCTTCTCTGTTGCTGCTGTTGTTGCTGTTGTTGCTGTTGTTGCTGTTGTTGATTTCACTTCGAGATTATCTGCGGTATCTGTACTGTTTTTGTTTGCTGGAGAAATTGGATTTGCCATAATATAGTATAAATACCATGCATCCATGTATATACATATATATATAAATAAAAGTTTGCTTATTGACTTCTTTGGATAAACGCAATATGGTCTTCACTGTACTATATGAGCAAGTGGCAAAAAAACAATTTTATTCTGATAAGGGTCAACAAGAAGAAAAACTAAAAAAGCCTATTTCGCGAATTTGTCTGATATAAACCGGTTTGTACTTCTGATTCGCGGTTTCTTAATATCACCACGCAATTAAGAGAATTAACCGGTCTGATTAGAGTTGTGAACTCTATTAACTACTGTTATCAATCTCGAATCTGTATAGACTGATCAGTTTATTAAAATTTTTTTTTTCTTCCGATTCAGTTAGATTGGGCTGCCACCCTGAGCTCGGCTGTACTTCGTGTTTTACCACATATAATGTATACAAGATTCAAAAAGAGAAATCAAGTTCGATGGAATTAGTTATCTGGCTCTGCAATAACAAGCCCTAATAATATATATCTATATATATATACAGATGTGGCTATATATATATATAGAAATATATGTGTATATACATTCGCAATTATACCATCGGAAAAATTAGGTTTTTTATATCGTCCTTGAAGGAATTCATTTTACCTTTTGACATGTGCAGCGAGCTATATGCGGACATTTTTGAGTAAAATTTTTTTAGCTAGTTTCGTGTGCCAGTTGTTTCTAGTTTTAAATTGGAGATGATCTACGGTAATTACCTTGCAAATACATGGTACGGTGTACTGGTGTGAATTCTCTAATTTTTACTTGAATTTGTTGCCAAATAAATCCTCTCACAATTACGACTAAAATATGCATGGACGATTTTTTGTTAAATTTTTAATTGCCGATTATCGATGTATTTATTATCTTGATCTACGAGTAGTTCTGATACATGTTAGTTGACTACTAATTACTGATAATTTCAAGATGAAACACTTGACAGTATGCATGGCCTATACGGAGAATGCTAATCAGTCAACTCACTTTAAAACATACGGCACATAATAAAGATAAATTCAAAATCGTTATAAAACTGGAACATATATAGATTGACTGGATAAATGATACAACGCATCCGACTGGCCACCAGAGTCATGGAGCTAAAACTTTCCAACAGATGATTTCCAACATTAGCTGGTTGGAGGATCCAATAAGTGATTCCATACCTTTACTGTAAGGGACACCTTTAATTTTTTGTTCGAAGTTCTTTTGTCAGTTTGTTGTTGTTTTTTGTCTCCAGGTTTTTCAAAATAAAAAAACAATCAAAATTAGACAAATTAACCATAAAGAATCATATGTCCCGATTTTTCAAAGATACCTCAAATACAAAAATATATACTCAAAATATAAATTATTATATCTTTATTAGAATTTTTACTGAATTCTTGACTCTTTTTGTCTCCATTAATATTCAAATAAATTATTACAATAATTAAGCAGTCAATTGGTGAAACAATCAAACTAATAAACTACTAATTGTGTAACAATCAGTTGATCAACAATACAAATACATATAGTTGTGATCAATTGATATTTCTTTTTCTTCTTCTTCCTGCTATATATGCATTGTTCAAATGCAACTATAAAAAACTATATAAGCTCCATTCAACAATATGATAAAGTATGAGTAGAATCATTTTACCAAAAAGAACAGAATCCACGAATTCAAAACCACCCGTAATATCAAAGATAACCGCAAATACGGCAGCCAAGAAGCAACAGGGAAGACCAATAACTCCAGAAATTAAAGTTAAACTGTGTTTAGTTCCATCGATTATTTTACTGTACTCGATTCTAGTACCAAAAGTTCTAGAGAAATTCACTAATGATGATAATGTAATACTTCCAAAGAACATCGTAACTGTCAATGACAAGTCAAGCCAAGGTAATAATTCAATAGCGGAAGAATTTGACAGTCTTAATATCAACAAAGAGCTTGAATATTTAACCAATTTGAAGATTAAGAAGAGAGAATCTATATCAAAGAGATATATGAATATAAGAGACGTTGTGTTATTCGACGATGAAAACGATCTCAGTGACGGTGAACTTTTCGATCAAGGTGTAGGGAGTACAGGACCAGTCACAACTAACAACAAATTGCATTTCCAGAACAATTACGATAAATCAAATAAAAATGTGCCATCTTATTCTATTGAATCTGACAATAATAGTTTAAATCATTTCAAAACCATAGATGAGGCGATTCCAGTACTTTTCAACCTAAACTCATATTCATTAATCCGAATAACAAGATCTTCAAATAACGCAGAGTTTTCATCATCCCCATTTGAGTCACCAATAATGGCATCTAGCGACAGCAGAGTTAACAAGGCAAAAGTTTTAAAAATTGATACCTCAATGCCCGGTGATAAACATTTGAATGACGATTTATCGGATGTTGAAAGTGGTAGGAACTTTGGATCTACAGATAAAAAGTCAATTTCAAACAAATTTTTGAAAAAAATTGTTGCCAGACCAAGATACAAGTCAAATATGAGAATCTACATAATTCCTAACAACACAACAGCAAAAAAATTGAAAATTACATTTTATATAAGTGAAAGTTGTTTCAAGAAAGATTTGAGAGATGGAATCTTAAGCATTAACGATTTGAACAATAACAGTGACAGAATTTTATTATTCAGCTTCAACTACAAAGACATCCTGAAGGAAATGAATATAAATACCCTTAACTGTTTACAGATCAGAAGTAATCATATTAATAATCATCATACAGTTAACGATAAAGAAGAACAATATACTGGAGATACTGAAGAACGGAGTGGAAATAGAAGGAAAAAAAATCGCATTTCTATTGCTGACATTTTGAATAATGATTGAATGAGCTGATACTAGTACATGTCAAGAAAAAGAACATATAAAGAAAAGAAATATATAAGCAACATGTAATAACTAATCTTCATGAACTCCCACTCCACCTAGTAGAAACACAGGCATCATAAAATCCACAATTATTTTCACAAAGATTTGCTTTACCCAGTTTTTTTCATTTTTGACATTAAAATACTACTGTATCTCTGTTTCCCTTTTTACTAGCTAGTGCAAAAGTGATTGTGAAGCTTTTGTCCAGTGTGGCCTTTGATTCCTATTGTTTTTGTCTTTAATGGCCGGAGATAAATTTCAGTTTCATGTCATTTTCCATGTTCGATTATCACAAAACAATTTGGTGATGATGACCACCTAGAGCCTATTCATTTTTGGTATATTCGATTATTCATGTGCTGTGATTTAGTTATTAATTTTAGTTTTCTGGTTATATAATTTAATGTGTTTTGGACAAATAGATCGCCTTTGATTTTGGATTTAAAAATATTTCTTAAAAATCAGTTTATGTATGTTTTATCCGTGGAAAAGTGAAGACGTGGCTCAACACTATTCATGTTTTTTTTTATTGACTTTGTCCGGTCCAAAAGTCTTGAAAGATGGCTATAACAATGGTCAACTGTGGTCTACGATTCGTTTGATCTGTCAGTACTTGAGTTAAATTTATATGTTTTGTCCTGGTGAAAAGATTAGAAAGTTCCATCACTGTTCTGTGTCCTCTTAAAAGTCCCCTTTAGTCAAGCATCTACCTACTGCCGGGTTTTACATTAACACCTGCTAAAACCGTGAACAGTGTTTGAGTGTCTAATTTGAATCCTTAAATGACTCTGCTTCGAGGTGAAAACTTTAATATTAACAAATATTAAACACGTGAAATTCACTGGACAGCAATCAGAACTTTTTTATTTTTTAATTCGGTGATGTACTAAGGAAATTTGTTCGAACAATAATAATCTCGAAAGTAGTAAGTGCCTGTCGTATAAAACATTATTTCGTATTCGCGGTGCCGAAAATTCAGTCAAGACATGAAGACGTGGATAAAGTAAAAAATTGAAAAAAAGAGTTCTACACTTTACATAATGTGTCCAAACACTCTAATACCTAATACGACGCTACAGCAGTTTGATACATACATTAGAAGAAGTATGGTTTTGCAAAAATTGCAATTTTTTTCTTGAATTATCGGATTATCCTGTGGCGTATTACCTCCCCCATTCACCCCACCTATATTCAACTATGCCAATTGTATACAAAGATTATAAGGTTTAGCGCAGTTAAACGATAACGTGGTGCTTCATTTCTGTGTTTCTGTCTCAGGTTTTATTGAGTAGTTTTAATTATCCTGGGCATGCTTGATTTTACCCTTAGAATCTTACCAACCTTAATCTCTCAAATTCCCCGGATGATTTGTACAACATATGTTCTAGATTAATTATGACATCAGACTCAACTGTAATTTTTTTATTGTAGGTAAAAATATTGCAACAAGGACAACTAGACTTAATTAAGACACTCTTGCTTTAGTAATTATATGACCTTATCTGCACTTAGTGTCTTGCTTAAAAACTTTTTCAATAAAAACTTTCTGACAATCTAAAACAGTATGTGTTTTAGTGCCTTTACTACAATCGGGAAAACTCGTTGATTGCTTCTTCCTTTTCATATAGAGAAATAAAATGGTGAAAAAAAAAGATCTGCTGTGATCTTTTTTTAAAAATACCACCTATGACGTTATTCTACTTGCAAAGTCTAGTATTAATTATGTAGAAAATTCCAGGTATATATGGAAATGTTATATCAAGCACGCATTGAGACGTATATATTACGGAAAGGTCGAGTACTTATATTATTCGGACGAGATTCGTCTGTCATTTGAAGGGTCAAGCTAAATATTCGTTAAAAATTCAAAACTTACCAGATAAATCTAGCTGAAGATTAGTGACTACTTCAGTATGAGTGTTTCCTGAAGTCATCAAAGGTTTTCTAAAACCGTTCAAAGTAATGTTTGATTTCTCTATTGTTAAATTGTTGTTCTCTGTAAAAGTTTGTTCCAGGCTTGGATCGGAAAACATAGCGAAGAAAGAGATTCGCGTGTTCCTGCATAAATAATACCTTCCACATTCATTCACATATCTTTAACATATCAATATCAAACATCTGTTTTAAAAAAGTTGTAAGTGAAATGATAATTAAGTTGTGATTATTGTTTATTTTTCTCGGAATGCCTTCTCTTTCTTAAATAATTTAAATCTTTGACTACTTATCGAAAACAACAATGCTGTCTAACTCATTATCCACTCTTTTAATTTCGTTATTAGCATCATCATCATTGACAAGTGCTACAGATTCCATATCTTTCAAAGATTCAAGAATCCACGAGGAAGGTGCCATAACTATTCCCCTTCATCATAATTCACGATCAATAACTAAAAACATCTTTAAAAGAGACGTTGATGGTGCAGTAGTTGGAACACAAGTTTTGGTCAGCGCCGGTCCAGCTATTTATTTTACTTTAGGCTCAAATCAACAAGAACAGAGCGCAATACTAGACACGGGTTCTGGTTATTTATACGCGATTGCCGGTAATTCATCGTTTTGCTCAGAAGATAGTTGTAGCTACTCTTTTAATGCTAATGAATCTACCACATTCTCTGCATCAGATCAATGGAATAGTGTCTCATACACTGATGGTACAGGTTACAGTGGATTTTTATCAAACGATACAATGAGCCTTGACAACGAATCATATTTTGATTTGGAATTCACTTATTGTGTTGTTAACGACGCTAATAGTATGAGTGTTTTAGGTGTTGCAATTTCCGACTATTTCGATACTGAATCCAGACAGTTGCTGACCATTTTGAAATCGAATGGATTAATTCATTCAAAATCTTTCTCTTTCCTTCCAGATAACGTCGTTTTTGGTGGTGTTGATCTTTGTCACCTTAATAGTCACTTGACAGCTGTTAGCGGAACCAGCTCCAGCTTTATTTTGAATTTAGTTTTGAATGAAGTTAAGTCTGGGTGCACAACTATATTTAGTCAAAATATTGGCGCATACGTCGATACTGGTTCAAACGTTGGTATAAATGTTCCTGATTTTTTATATCACCAAATCTTTCAAAGTTTCGATGGTGCGGTCTATAACTCCGTCACAAGCCAATATCTCTTCAAATGTTCGTCTTTCAGTCCTATCACTTTTGAATTTGCAGGTTATTCTTACACTCTTACAGCTGAAGATCTTGTATACCAGATCGTTGACTCATCTGGCACAGCAAAAACATTTGAGGATGGATCAGAAGCATGCTCTGTTAATCCAAATTCAATGCTTGGTAACGGTGGGACACTCTTCATGATCGGTACTAAATTCTTAAGTTCGAAGTACACAGTTTTTGATTATGAGAAACATGAAGTTTTATTTGGAGACTACAAAGAATCAGATTCATCTTGTACAGATAATATTGACATTATATATTCAACTGTTGTTTCGGCAACTACTTCAGCTGGTTACTCCAATACCGTTCTTGCAACAATTACAACTTCCACTGATTATGAAGTTTCAAGTACAAGCTACGATGTTGCCTATGTTGTCACATATTCTCCAGCGAATACATCTACACTTTGCTCTGTATCTAGTTCTTCGAGCTTAACGGCATCATTAAGTTCTATTATTTCGCATACTTCTTCTGATTCTTTTAGCTCAATTTCTTCATTGGGAATTGCCACTTCCTCCAGTTCTATTGGTCTTTCTAGCTCATCAGGTCTATCAAGTTCCTTAAGTTCAATTACATCCAATCCCTTAAGTTCAGTTACATCTAACTCCTTAGGTTCAGTCCCATCATCAAGTTTTGCTAGTTCTTCTAGTTTATCGAGTCTATCCAGCTCATCAAGCTTGTCAACTCCAATTGTCTCAACAGGTTCTTTCTTTTCATTGAACTCCTCGAGTTCATCAAGTTCACCTGTTTCTTTGAGTTCTATACACTCTTCTATTAACGTCCCGGTGATCACTTCATCTCTTTCGTCGCAAAGCATTTTGCCAAGTTCAGTATACCTTTCCAGTATAGTTTCTTCAATTATTTCACCAAGCTTCGCATCGGGATATTTCAACACTTCATCTACATCATCCAAATCATCAGAGTATCCCCTATCAACAAAAACATCATCATCATCTTCTTCAATTTTTTCGTCAGAAGCACCTAAAGAGACACCATACATTCGAGGTGAATTTATCGATAAAAAACCTACATGGTCTGTTTTTGTTCCAGGATCACTGGGTCCATGGTCATCTCTTGAGCTATCATCCACAGTCAAAGACGAGACTTTTGAAATTGAATGTGATGACATACAATCATCAATCAGTGCTTCCTCAATATCTTGTAACAAAAGATCGTTTGATGTTGATTTCACTGCTAAAACTAATTCTGACAATTTTGAATTTACTTTCGCTGGTAATATCATTTCCGGATCTTCGTTTACAACGACTGTTTATCTAACAATTTTCACAAATGATGGAACAGCATTTAAATCCAAAAGGGATTCGAACACATATACACTGAGCAATACGATATCATACACAGGCTTGTCATCCACTGCGGTCTCAACAAAATCCTCATTAGCTGAAATTGTCACAAGAACACTCACAACTGTTACCACCACAATTGATAACTCTGTCACTTCATACACCACTTATTGCCCATTAACTGCAGAAGAAGAGAACACAACTCTCGCTATACTAACTTCGCGTTCAGATAGTATACGTCCAAAAAATACTGTCAGCATAAATACAGCTACTACAAAGACTGAAACCACTTCCTTGGTGCCACTCACTATCTACACAGAGGTTATTGTTTATGCTGATGCAGCACCTGTTCTTTCAGAAGCGCCTATCCGCGTAGTTGTTTTCACAACGACTAAAGCTGCTGATATTACCACAACCTCTAGTGTAATTGACACCAGCACGAGCGTTCAATCTAGCTCTTATATCCAAAATTCGAAAGCTTCCACCACCAGTTCAGAGAGCACAACAACTCTAACTTTTCAAACATCAACAACAATCGCTTTATCGACTTTTAACAACAACACGGCAACTGCTGTCGTTTCAACATATGAAGGTTCTGCTGGTTTCATTGAAGCTAGTTTCTTTACCGTCTTCGTTGCATTTATGATTTCTTTAGTTTAAGTGTTTTAATTTATTTCATTTATTTTGTGTCACAACATGCTTGTTGGCCAATCTCTATACCCCTTTGTTTTTCTCTAAGTACATATGTGATATTTTCTATTTCACATACCACAGCATTGTTCATTCAATGTGATCGACTACACTGAATATAACTTCTATATGTTTCTTCTTGTGTACCATGTACGTCTAATAAATATGCGTATTTCTTTTCTTCTTCTGAGAGCTCGTAACCATATCTAACAATGCAGACCCGGATTTCGAGCTCAAAATTAAAAAACAATAATGTCTAATTAAACATCTGTATTTGACACATTTATAATCATTTTGTCTATTGGTCTTCAAATGGATTTGGAAAATTTGTAGGTTTCTTTTTTCTTTTTTCTCAGACATCTTCCAACGCAGGTACTGAAATATCAGAATAAAAATCTTACTAATAGCGTTTATAGAGTGAAAAATAGCGGGATTGATAGCCCAGTCGGAGCAATTGCTTTTGACGAGAATGGCTTATCATTAGGTCGTAAGTATTTGACTTCCACCTAGCAAAAGTGTGTCTAACAGTTTATTTCAGAGTTTGGAGTTGCAAAAAATGAAGATGCTGAAGTTTTAAAAGATGTATCATTGAGTGATGATGGATTTGGACTCTTTGAATATAAAGGATAGTAAGTATCAGTATAATACTTTTCAATTTTAAGCATGAACGTGACACTATCATATCCACAGCAGAGTTTTATTATATTCAGAGAATAATAAAGTTATTGGTGTTTACACCAAGCTTAAAGCTGATATTTAGGGATATGTACCAAATTCAATCGAAAAAGTTGCAAATACGAACTACGTGCTTTAGTAAAGAACCTCACAGTGTAGAATGACCCCTGATCTCAACACACAATGACTGGATTATAGGACAGTTATAAACTTTCTTTAAAATATTTCTATGGAAAGTTAGTTGACAAAGATTCCGCTTGCGAAACTGTTTTTTCGTGTTTTGCCAATATTCACCTGTCGTGTTGAGTAATTTAGAGCACCAACTTTAAACTTTCAAGATATTAAATACGACTATTTATTCTGAAACCTTCAGTATATTATGGGATCGCGCAATGCTATTTATACACAATCAAAATCTTCAACATTGACCGAACCCATTGTCTGACATCCATTAAGATGTGAATTCGTATCACATATGTAATACGCAGCTAGTTAGATGATTATTGAAAGTGGAGTAAAATCGGAATATATCTGTGAACTGTACACGCACAATATAATGAATATCATTATAAACTTGTAAAACTAACTAATCCCATCAATGATATGATCCGTTTCACGGTATTATAAGAGGTATCCAGAGTTTCGCTGATGATGGCGTACCAATGATGGCGTATATTAGTGTTCATTTCCAGCAACTACAACATTTCCGAGCAGCGGTACCAACAGTAGAGGTTCATATTTGACCGGAAGGGATAAATTTTTTACCTCATTGGTATTAGATCAGGATAATCAGCAACATACATCTATAAGTTTAATGGATCTGTAAGTACAAAAGAAGGGGTGGTGCTGTCCAGATACGGAATACATGTCTGAAAACTACCAGCCATTTTTTTCATTTTGGGTTACATAATGCAATATATCTCTACAAAGGTTAGTTAAACATACAAGTCGTTGATAGAGACTTATTGTTATTTAATGATTGTATACAAAGAATTATTTGATAGCAAGATAGCAATATTAGATGGGAATTTGATTTATTATGTTTTAGAGTGAAAGTAGCTTTCACTCTAGTAAGTTAGCTAGATCGTGTTAACGTTTTTCATTTAGCTTTTTAATAATCCCGAGATAAGATGGATATATGCATGTCCCAAAATAAGTGCATATTGAATTGCATACATCTCACAGCACCGTGATTTTCTAAATAGTCATAGACATCTAACTTTTTTATAAATAAGAACAGGCTCCGCTCTTTTTGATGTTTTTCTGTTTTAAGCTCAAAATTCTACAGACTCGCTTTTACTTTAATATAACAAGTCCGGTTCATTTGTTTATTTATTAACTTGTTCACTTACTATCTCAATTGATTACACTTTCACCAATAATTCAATAAACAAGAATGGTTTCATCAAGTAAAATCACTAAATATGGTGTACTATCATCATTTTATGCGTTGGCATCAACTTTGTCTTTGTCACAAATAATCCCAATAGATTATGACTCAACATTGGAGATTGACTATTATTTCGAAGGTGCTTCGGTTTCTATTTCAGAAACAGGTTTGCTTATATCAAGTAACGGCATTTATTCTACAAATTCTGAAATTTGTAACTCCCTGACAAATTCAATGATTGTTTATAATAAGGACAATACAGGAAATGTGTTGCTAACTAAAGACTGTAACTCAGTTATTCACCTTCTGAATTCAACAACAGGTTCAGAAATCATTTGGGATAGCTGTTCAGACTACTCCTTTGTGACCACATACTGTCCATATTTTTCGAATTCAACTTATTCTTCAGTTGCTCCTACTACCAAAATTGCTGAAGCTCAGGCCACAACATCTTTAGACTCCATTGGTACAAACGTATTGACAACAGTTACTACCACAATCGATGGTACAGTTACCTCTTATACAACTTACTGCCCATTAAGTGAAACAGACGCTGCTGATGTTGACACTTTAACAGGAACGACTTCTGCAGAACCAGATTTTACATCAACTATTCTTGCTACTGTAACTGAAACAATTAATGGTGTTGAGAGTGTCTACACGACAGAAATTCCTTTATCATCCGAGATTAGTAGTTCAAGTTCTACTTCTTCGTTGTCTTCTCCAGTAACTGCGACTTCAAATGCTTTAGCTACAGTTACTGAAACGGTTGGCGGCGATAGCGCTTACACTACTGTCATTCCAGAGCCTACCGAATTATCATCAACTACTGAACCTGCTTCAGCTGGTTTATCGACTATTACAGAAACCAGTAATGGGGTTGTCACTATATACACTACTTTCGTTTCATCATCATCATCTACATCCGAACTGTCACACAGTCCTATTATTGTTTCAACACATATTGCAAGTGGTTCAAACTTGACTTACACAGCTTCATCAGCCAGCCTCAGCTCATTATATGAAGGTTCTGCTAATTTAATTGCAGCTAAGGGAATATCCGCACTTGGGTCCTTTATTGCTTTGCTACTGTTTTAGTCATAATGTTTGGGTATCTTATATGAAGTTTTTATTTGGTTATGTACAATATTTTTACTAGTATATTTAATAAAATGTCGTTTATCTTTCTCTTAGCTGTATAAATATATTAGGAGTCTTATAATTTTTGTTTTAATAAAACTCAGAAGGGATAGGATAGTACTGAATAAAATGAAAGAATACAGGTGATATGATATACATAGGATGCATGACGAGGCAAGTCATAAACCGCGTCTTTGTTATTAGGGTGATCACACCTTCATTATGCTTATTATTAACTGTGTCCTTTTAGTTTATTCAGTTATAGAGATTTATCTAGAACCTAGAGTTATAATATTGTACTTAAAAGATTGACAACAATAGCAACTAAACTTGTTGATGTTACTTATTCAATGTACTTTTAAGGCTTGACCAGCATTAAAATAAGCAGGCTTGTAAATAATAATTCTTTCTGGAAAACTCATCACTCTAGCGTTGCATGAGACCTCTTTTGGATTGCTTCTCAAACTGTTCCTAAAAGGATTTAAAATTATCGAATTCGAAGGAGAACTTCAAAATTAGACGCAAATGTATGCACATGCAAGATCCATCAAAAATAAATTGGCTGGCTACATGTCGTGTTATCTTGATGTACATATCTCAGAATCTGTATAATAATAGATAAACTCTAGAACCTCTAAAAATCAAACTATAGAGCTATGGAGCTACAATCAGATAAAATCATCCTTTAAGGAAAAAAAGAATAACAGCGTATCATGTTTTATCATTTAAGGACTGAACTAAGATTTGTCTCAACGTTTACTCATCACCTTCATGCTGGTTTTAGGGACATGCATATACAAAGGGGGAGTGCATTGAGACCAAAATGGCAAGTACATATATATCTTGAATGCAGCTAAAAAAGTGAATATTATAAATATAAGACGATTATCAGTTTGTTTCATTATCATTTTATATTTGTCTTATTTTTCCTTTTGTATTTACTTTATTTTAATTCTCTATAATTCACAATATTGATATATTCAGATCAATTTTATAATACCAAAGTATGAGACTTTCATTATCGTTACTATATGCTCTATTGAGCGCTTCCGTTATTGAGGCTACAACTGTTGATTTCACTGCAACTGCGACAAGATCTATCTTTACTAAGACTGATTCACTTGCAGCTGTTACAACCACGGCAATAAGTGTTTCTATTCCGCATACTTCGACAGATTCAAGCAAGACCAAAACAAATACCCAAACCAAATCTCTTGGAAAGTCTACATCAAGTACACTATCTAAAAAAACTACATCAATTACATCTACGACCTCCTCAAAGAAGATCACATCAACTAAAGCTACTACCTCTTCGAAAAAGACTACTACCTCTAAAAAAACTACTTCCAAAAAAACCTCCTCTACTGCCTCACCTACTCCCACTTCATTTGAATCAATTATGCTTTCTGAATCAAATAAGAAAAGAGCTTTACATGGTGTCCCTGATTTAGTATGGAATGCAACACTTGCAAATTTTGCTTCAAACTATATTAGTTCATTAGAAGATAGTTCTAAACCAGCTTGCTCAGGACAGTTGGTTCATTCAGATCGCACAGGTTGGAACTTCGGAGAGAATTTAGCTTGGGGAACAATCTCTTTTAAACAATCCGTTGATCTATGGTATGATGAAAACAAATATTATAGTTATACCAATCCTTTTAATAATGGGTATGGCATTGAAGATTTTGGCCATTTTACACAATTAGTTTGGAAATCATCAAAACAATTAGGGTGTGCGTACAAAAGTTGTGATAATAATATCATTTATGTCATTTGTGAATATACTCCACAAGGAAATGTTCTGAGTGGTAACGGAGATGAATACGTCTATTTCAAAGAAAATGTTCTGGCTTTAGTATAGCCATAGAGAATAATTAGTCGCAGGGTGTCTCCGAGTGTATCTTATTTTATTCGATTCTAGATTGTACGATAATACCACAAGCTTTTTGTTTAATTTTAAAATATTACTAGTAATATATTTTATACAATATTTGTATTAAAACGATAGATCTCATCATCAACATATACTCATCAGTAAATGGAATTTACTTCCCTGATGGTATACCATTTATTTCAATCTTAAAACTTGAATATTTTTTAACGAACAATTTTCTGTTAACAAATAAATAAAACTATGTACAGGATGGATCTTCAATTTAACTTTTTGTTCAATTTTCAGGTAGCTTCTTTGCTTCGCTATCGTTTAGTAACTTTTTTTTTGCTGAAGTCTTCTCTTTGACCAGTTTTGAAATGCTCAATGCATCTTCTTTCAGTAAACCAGCGCCCAATTTCAGTTTCCAGTTTGGACCCAACTCATTTTTGTACCTTTGTTTATCTAATTTGATCTTTTTATTAATCGCACCATATCTGTCATCGTAACTTATACCTTTTTCTGCATCACTGATTGGTTCATGTCCAAACAAAACATCAAAAACTCTTCCGTCACCCCAAAAAAATCCGTTTCTATCAACAATCCAATGCCCAAATCTTTTAGATTTCTCTTTCAAAAAGAAAAAAAACGAGGAGTTTTCTAAGACACCGTAAAAACCTTTTCCTGTGAATACTTTTGTTTTTTGATTTCTTTTAATTTCAGAGAGTGGAATTGTAATAACAGGTGAGGCTCTACCCGGAATAATTGAGTATGTCGTAAATCTGATGTGCTCGATTGGTCCAGGTAAATAGTATATTCTTTTAACCAGACGTGAAGGAACAATAATAGCCAGAACAGCTAGTGATGCAGGAATTGAAAACAATAGTAGATTAACAATGCATCTTCCCATAAACCAACCTAAATTTTCTAAATCTGAAAGGTTTTCCTGATTTGATGTATATATGTTATAAGCAGCATTCATAGACCATTCAACAAAGGTCAACGCATAAATTGAAAACATTAAAGCTAACGATCCAGCTATCAAAAAATATAGTTTATGCGGTTCACTTTCATAAATGAGTTCAGGTTCTTTTTTATTCACCAAAATCTCAACCATTTTCTTCAAGGACATATTTGGCCCTGCTTGAGGAACACCAGGTCTCGGTAAAAGCGTTGGAATTATATTTTTCTTCAACGGGAAGGATGGAATTCTCTCCAAAATCGTATTCTTCAACTTTGTTTCACCTGGTATATGTCTTGACAAATTTGAGTTGAGTCTGACTGTAGCGAAAAGGGTCAGTGGCTTGTAGACAGATTGATAAAATTTGGTTGAAGGCTTCAAAATCCTAGACGTATGCAAAAGCACACCACCTCTTATGAAGTTCATTTTGTTATGTTTAGTATGACAACAGCTGCTACAGAATACATCATACAAAGTTATGAGTTTTTTATGAAAAAGAAAATCAGACAGGCTCGCGCAAATGAGACAAATAATTATTTCTTCAGGAACTGACCACGTTTATTACCTACAGAAATAGAATATATTCCATACCATGTACCACTAATCATTTCTTCCCTAAATCGTTGGCTCTTTTCAATATAACAGGATTGTGACCAATGTATTTCCCATTCAGCTCTTTAAAAGCATTCAAATAGTCTTGAGCATTCTCGAAAGCAACAAATCCGTAACCTTTATTTATTTCTGTTTTAGGATCCATTGGAACCTTGACCTTTGTCAGAGAAGGATACTTGGAAAAAGCCTTCAGCAGAATCATGTCATTGGCATCCGTTCCTAAATTACCCACAAATAGTCTGAAGTGTTTTGGATTCCACTCTTCTAAAGTGTGATCTTTTGGCTTATTGTTATTTCTTTTCTGTTTGTTGTTGTTATTATTATAGCCTTTATTTTTGTAATTTGGGGAATTTTTCAAACTGTTAAACTGATCAGGTTTTACAGAAGTCTTTTGCAGAACTTGTGGTAATATGTTGGTTGACTGTTGTTGCTGTGAAAGTAAAAAAGCAGCCGGTCTTACACCAGACGCCAGTCTACGGTCTGAAGATTTCGAGTTCGTCACTCTGGGTTTCTGAACCTTACTATTATTCGACCCAAGTCCAGACATTCAGTTGTATATATAAAGTCCTATAAAGCTTGATTTATCTATCTACTGTCTCTGTTCATCTCACTCACTATTTTCGCTTGAAGTGTTTGCAAAAGTACCAGGACCAGTGCTTCTAATCATTCCAGAAGTAGGACTTGAGTCAATAAGGCTCTTTGCCAAGTTGGCACAAGTGCAATGAATAGATTCAGTGAATTGAAAGTATTCCGCAGCCTTGTACAACTGATTGTAATTCTTGCTGAGTATCAGCCTATGCTGAAAGCCACTTTAGTATGGTTCGGTGTCAGGTCTGTGCACACAGGCAAGACACATGTAAGAATAGATGATTACTGGCTCACTTACAGCTGCTCTTGTAGTTAGATCAGTCTGATATTTCTATAGTCTCTATAGCAATCCCAGCAGCACCAGTTACTTTGTCAGTCGGTATTTATTAACTACACTTGTCGCTAAATTCTGTCTTCTAGTTCAGCTTTTAACTGAGCAACTGAAAAGATATACATAGCATACGCAAGATTAGAAGAACAACAAAAATATTGTTACCGAGCAACATAGATAAGAGCTCTGTACTAGATTAACGTAGTTTGTTACCCTTTAGATATCCAATCTGGCTTGCGCTCACCATAAATAGCTTTTAGGAAACCCGATCATCAGGGTATTATACTCATGCAGTTCGAATTATTTCTACAGTGATGATTCGGCTGCAGAGATAAACGCCTAGAGATAAGAGAATAATTTGTCTTTAGCACACGGTCAGGTTTTAAGAAATATTGCTACTGTTGATATATGATAGTGGTATTGAGTCATAAAGTATTATAAAGCTTAACTGTACCAATGAGAACATTTGGAGCATCATTTACATGGCCACTTAAAGCGCAATTTGTGATTGTGTCGGTAAAATATCTGAAATCGGAAACAAATAAGACCCGCAGAAGAAGAATATAAAACGAAGCGTCTCATCAACAACCAGCTAGTTATATATAATACGGACTTAGAAATAGTATGCAAGATTGAAATTCTTTGATTACAAATAAGTTGTATAAGAACATGTGGTGATAAACTATAGAAATTACGAACATAAGAGCAATATTGACAACAATCTACCAGATTTCATGATAACAATCGAGAACTGGAAGAGCAGCAACTCGATACCCTCAATGAATAATTCATCCCAGCTCTCGAGCAATAGCTTTGTAACTAAGTTAATTAGGCTGAATGACCTTGAAAATGGGCAAGACGATCAGTAGCGTAATCGTAAACTTCTTTGCCTTCAAAAAATGTCTTTATGACAACGGTTTCTGAGATATCTTTAGCCGCAACAATATCGCGGTCAAGGATGATGAAATTAGCTAATTTTCCAGGCTCAATACTACCTTCCGATTTTTCTCTTCCCACGGCTTTTGCACCATCAATTGTAACAATTTTCATAATATCTTCTTTTTCCATGTCCCAGCCATGCTTGTTTTCTAAAAGTGCTTGTAATCCTGGAAAAATATTTGGTGTATCTGGCGCAAAAACCCAATCTGAACCAATAGTAATTGAGGCCCCATGCTTTTTGAGTTGAGTGAAAGGATAAACAGAATGTGGATTGTTTTCTGGTTGAAAATCAGGATCGTGCCAAATTGCAGGACTCATTTCTGCAGTCACGTTAAGATCTTTGTAACGAGCACAATCAGCTTCAGATACGTTCATATTATGAGCAAGTTCATGTTTTGGACCATTTGGGTTGATTTTACGAACTTCTTCGAAAACATCTAATGCAAATCTCGCTGAGCCTTGACCACAAACATGAACTTTACATGTTCTACCTTCACTATCAAATCTCTTCATGGCTTCTTTGAATGTATCAATTGGAACGAGTATTTTCTTGTAGTCAATCTCATCATGAACTAAATCACAGTGTGTGAGATGTGGTTCCCATGGAACACCATCTAGCCAAACTTTTATCATCATTGGATTAAAGTGTTTAGTCTTGTATTTCTCAGCATTGTTAATCGAATGGATTAAAGTTTGAGGTGTCTCTTGAGGAAAAGCACCCGTACCCCAAAACACAACATGGGCATCTAAACTGATAGTTAACTTGCCTTGTTCTTCTAAATTTTTTGCAGCTTCCAAGTAGATTGCATTTGCAGATGCTTCTTGCACAGCTGTAAATCCGAAACGGTTTGCCATTTTAACACCATATTCCAATGCTTCCACATGTGATTCTGGTGAACCCTTAGGAATATTGGCATACATTCTAGTAGCAGCGCCCTCGACCAATTCTCCAGTAATGCTGCCATCTTCTCTTCTCACAAAATAACCATCCCATGGGTCTTCTGGATTTTCCAGATTTTCGTATCCTGCAGCTTTCAATGCAGCGGTGTTAGCGAAAATGTTATGAGTAGTGTATTCTCTGATTACAACGGGCTGATTACCAAATGCGTCATCCAAGAACTTTCTATCTGGTTTCTTATCTTTGAAGTTAGCGTAATGGTAAAAGTTACCAATCAACCAATTACTAACAGTTTCCAAGTGGCCACATGTACCAGCACTGGCGGCATAATCTTTGAACTTCTTGACGATTTCATCAGGTCCCGAATCTACACCAAGTTTTGCTTCAAATAATTTCTCTTGCGAGGCCATTAGTAAATGACAATGTGCATCGTGCATCCCTGGCATAACAAATTCACCTTTTAAATCAACAATTTCAATATCATCATTTGATTTGGCTAATTCTAATATTGCTTTTGTAGTACCAACAACTCCAAAGGTACCATCAGTATCAACAATGAAAGCCTCTGCCCATGATTCATTGGAATCAACAGTATAAACTTTTCCGTTGATGTAAGCTGTCGTCATATTAAATGTATTTTTTGTTATCTTTTTTGTTATATAATTGTTATATATTCAGTTGTAAAACTATAGAGAAGTGTTTAATGAGATTGAGAATGTCTTGATTTTAAATAATTTTTCATGTCTTATCTAGTTAAGTATACTCTACCTCAATAAGCTATCTTGCCTGAGTTGATTATTATATAATCATGATATATAGAAGTACTTCAAGTTGTTGAGAATTTCTCAAGATTGTGGCTAACTGATAAGAAAGAATATATCTGAAGATTTGATATTTTTGCCTAATAAAGTGATTCGTCTACTATAACAACGCTACTATGTTCAGAGATTTTTGTTATCAATGATAAGGTACTGAGAGAATAGCATTTTGAAGCGCAAATGATAAGATATAGATGTTCATTCATTTTCTAAAAGGGTAAAATAACCACTTTGCAAGTCTGGGAAGATTTAAGACACTAAAGATCTCCATTATACCAAATTGGCAAAAGATATAATCTTAATGATGTGAATTTTATCCTAATCCGTTTTCAACAGATGAGACTCTAATAGATTATCTGTTAATATTGATAAAGATGCACACTGCATATCAGTGAGTTTCCCACATAGTAAACTTTTATGCACTAAGCTAACATCTGAATAATACATGCTCTGAATTAGGTTAACTTATTCCTATTTTTCAGGATGAAAGAATGATTATTACATCATTTGCTTATCAGATGCGGTATCGTCCTGATTTCAAAACCTAGAGAATACTTCATTGTGAGAATTTTGGCTTGTGCAAATTCTTACATGACAGATAAGAGAGTTACTAATATTTCTCTGTGTCAGAATATGAATCAGGTTCTGATTAGATTGGATAAGTGTCTTTTAAGTAAAAATAAACAGCTAGATCAATTAATGGAGAATCACTGATTAACTAATATATGAGTATGCTCATATGTATATATACCTATACGTATGACTTCAGTTTTCATGTATTTCAAACTTTAACAAAAATATCTTAATTGAAATATTCGAAAAGCTTTAAACAATAAATAAACTCCTTATCAAAATGTCTGAAAAAATTAGAGTTCCAGGAACAATTCATTTGGTTGATATAGAAGGTACATTAAATGTCAAACATGAAGAGGGTAAAGATATTGTTCTTATTCCTCAACCTACCAAGGATCCAGAAGACCCACTGAACTGGTCTAAATGGAGAAAAAGAAATCTTGCCTTTTGGTTAATGGTCGCTGTCTTTTCCGCAGATATTTTAAGTACGGCTCTTTCTGCTGTGTTGCTAGATATTGTTAAAGATACGGGAATTCCTTTAGCTACATTGAATTCAGGTGTTGGAGTTCAATATTTATTTTTTGGCTGGTCAAATCTGATCTGGCAACCATTAGGTTTGACCTACGGTCGTCGTCCTATTATTCTACTTGGTGGTTTAGGTTGTATGTTATGTACTGTGTGGTCAGCTTATGTTAAAAATGGTCCCGAGTGGTACGCTAATAGAGTTTTTGTTGGTTTCTTTTATGGACCAATTGAGACTTTAATTGAAGTTTGTATTTCAGACGTGTTTTTTGCACACGAACGTGGAAAGTATATTGCGATGTATTGTTGGGTATTATTCAATATTCCATTTTTATCTGGTATTCCTGCTGGTTTCATTTCTTCAAACTTAGGATGGCAATGGATCCAATTTATTGCATCCATCATCTCAGCTGCTTGCTTAATAGGTATGTTCTTTTTTTTGGAGGAGACTATGTATTACCGTGATCCAGCACTTGAGCTAGATAAAGCTGATGTCGTTAGTGAAAATGATCTTTTAACTGAAAGCAACGGGGAAAAAGTTTCAGCAGCAGGTACTGAGAAAGATCAAGTTCAGAAAATCCAAATCTCTGAGCTTGATAACGAAGCTAATTACGACATGCCTGCTTATAAAATGAAAACTTTTACTCAAAAACTGAAACTTCATGGCGCTCGCAGACCAGGACAACCAAACATTTTCTGGAAGTCTATGTATATGCCATTTGTACTTGTTAAATATCCGGCTATTGCATTTTCTGGTCTTATTGTTGGCAGTGTTCTTTCATGGTTCAACGTTGTGAATGCTACAATCGCTTCAATTCTTACAGCTGAACCATACAATTTTTCTTCAAATATGGTTGGTGTCTTTTTTATAGCACCAGCTATTGGGATTTCATTTGGTAGTTACTTTTCTGGAAGAATTTGCGATACATTTACAATTATGAGAGCTCGTAAAGGAAACGGTATCAGAGAACCAGAACAACGTCTTTGGGTTTCTTTATTGCCAATGATTATTACTCCTGCCGGATGTATTTTGTATGGTGTCGGAGCTAGTCATCAAATCCATTGGGTAGGCCTTGGTTTTGGTTTAGCAATGGTATGTTCTACGTTTCCAATGGGTAGTGCAGTTGCTATTAATTATATTATTGATTGCTACAAAGAAGTTTCTGGTGATGCTTTGGTCACTATGATTTTAATCCGTAACTCTATGGGGTTTGGTTTTAGTTACGCCGTTACACCATGGTTAAATACATCTGGAACACAAAATCTATATATTGCTATTGGATTTCTAGGTTTATTCTTTTGGGGTCTTTCTTTTGTGATGATTGTATTCGGTAAGAGATTAAGAACAATCACCGCAGAATCCTACTGGAGCCTAGTTGAGAAACATGGATTAAAAGCTCACTAAATAGTGAACTCAGATTTTCTCTGTTTTTGGTATTAATGAAATTTGAGTCATCGCAATGAGAACTATTTTGTATATTTTTCTTTAGCAAGGTTATACAATGTAATGTACAATTTAAGCACATTTCACAATTAAACAAAATATATTTGATTTGTATCAAAATGTCAAATAATTCACACTAGGAAACATTTCTTTGTCTAACAAGAATTCAGCTCCATGAGGGAAAACTTGTAGTATACATTCATCATGGTGAAATCCATCTGTCTTAGTACTTGTTATGTGCATATCTCAATATTCTCATATTTTTTAACAGCCAATGGGATCATTCACTCAGCAATATCCTTATTGCTATTTTTATGCAAGGAAGCACTTGTAATCAGTAACATACTCAGGACTGTTCTAATCAAAGTTCTGTTTACTGGATCAACTGGACAGTTTAAGTAAATAAAATTCGGTTGATAAAGAATCAATAATCTTTTATGCAATGAGATCAAGATAATACAATCTTTCGAAAGAATTTCTTCAAGGATATGTTTGCTCGAAACAATCTAACCCATACATTAAAAATAATGCTTCGTAGTCAGATAGCACTTTTCAATCCAATAACAAAGCTAAAAGCTTTTAAGCCAATATAATGTGATACAGTGATATAATATTAAAGAAAGCCAAAAACTTTTAATACATAGTCAAATAATAAACCACCAGAAAAAATCAGCCCGGTATTGATATTATTAATAAAATATTTCCAACAGTCTTTTACGTCATTTAAGTCAACATTCTTGATCATTCTAAATAGTCTATAAGCAACGATTGTACTGCTTATCAAAAATCCTGGAAAAAACAATGAACCATTTGCAAAACCTGCGACACCCAATAAACCCAGCTGTGTGATTGTTAGAGCAGTAAATATCTTTTTAGAATTATTACCCCATGCTAATGCGGTTGATTTAATACCGGCTTTGATATCAAATTTTTTATCTTGATGTGCGTAAATAGTATCATATGTCATTGTCCAACAATATGTTGACAAATATAAGGGAATCATGGTGTGTAAGTCCCAAACACCCATAGCAGGGAACCCTAATAACACACCCCAATTGAAACAGGCCGACAAAACAGCTTGAGGATAGTAAGTGAATCTTTTGAATAGGGGATACGTACCAACCAGTATCAAAGAGCTAGCACCTAGAAGAAAGCAGTTTAACGGTAATTGTAACAAAACGCCTAATCCCACCAATAGCTGGCATCCTAGAAATATTGAAGCTTGTTTCACAGAAACTCTTCCACTAGCGATTGGTCTTTCAATTGTTCTCTCAACTTTGTTGTCTAAATTTCTATCCAAGATATCATTGATAGTACAACCAGCCCCTCTCATCACTACTGAACCAGTACCAAACACAGTAAGCATCCACAGCGTTGAAGAAATAGGTGCTACAGATTGCGTGGCAGCCATCAATATACCCCATGTACACGGTATATAGAGCAGCCAGGTACCAACTGGTTTTTCTAATCTCATCAACTCGGCGTATGGAATCCATTTTTCCGGTAATTTAGAGACATAAGACCCCAAGCCATTCAATCTTTGTTGTTTTGCCAGAAGTAGTTCAGCCTGATTGAATATTGGTTTAGTAGTTAATTGTTTGATTGACTGGATTGAAAATGATTTAAAAATTAGAGGCTTTATACCAGACGGTCTTAACATCAGTGACATCCTAAACATCATGAAAATTTGTCAAACTCTCGCAATCTCTCACCTATTCTTGCGTGTTCTTGACATGCTCGTAGTCATACCAAATAACTTTCCATCGAACTGGTTTGGAGCGATGTGCGTTGAAGTGTCCAATGAGCAGTTTAAACTTGCAATTAAGAGAGTTTGTTGGATATCTCTCTTTTTTCGGCATCCATCGATCCTCAAAAAGCAGAATAAGCCAAGAATCTGTTACAGACAATTCAGTTATTGCAGAAGCTTTCTAATGGTAATTAGCAAATCATTTCGGAACTGAAATTTACGCTCATAAACATCTAGATGTGTAAATTTCAGTACTATCTAATCGACAAAAAAAAAATTACAAAATCATCAACAAAATCTGGCCTAGCTATTTCCAATTGAGTAAGAGAGGTTGTATCAGTTAAATTTCAAACATGACAATCTATACCGCTTCAACTACAGCACCTGTTAATATTGCGGTAAGTATCTGTTTTATTTCTGACTCAACTGTTTAACTCTACTAATGATTTTTCAGACTCTAAAGTACTGGGGTAAAAGAGATAGACATTTGAATTTACCTACAAATTCATCAATCTCTGTCACTTTATCTCAGGATGATTTGCGTACTTTGACCTCTGTTGCGGCATCTTCAGACTTCAAGCAGGATAGACTATGGCTGAATGGTACACTAGAATCACTAGAGTCTCCAAGAACACAAATGTGCTTGGCAGATTTACGTGAGTTACGTAAAGACTTCGAGTCAAAGGATGATTCATTGCCAAAGTTAAGTGACATGAAATTACACATTGTTTCAGAGAATAACTTTCCAACTGCTGCTGGTCTAGCTTCTTCGGCAGCAGGCTTTTCTGCACTTGTTGTGGCAATTGCAAAGTTGTTTGACTTACCAGACTCATTATCAGATATTTCAAGAATTGCAAGAAAAGGTTCAGGTTCAGCTTGTAGATCATTGTTTGGTGGATTTGTCGCATGGGAGATGGGTGTTAAAGACGACGGCTCAGATTCAAAGGCTGTCGAAGTTGCACCATTAGAACACTGGCCAAACATGAAGGCTACAATTCTGGTCGTCAGTGCTGATAAAAAGGATACACCATCAACAAGCGGTATGCAAACAACTGTTCAAACTTCAGATTTGTTTCAGTGGAGAGTTAAAAATGTTGTTCCAAATAGATTCATTGAAATGAAACAATCTATTTTATCAAAAGATTTTTCACGATTTGCAGAACTAACAATGAAAGATTCAAATTCTTTCCACGCAACCTGTCTAGACTCTTATCCTCCAATCTTTTATCTAAATGATACTTCGAAGAAAATTATGAAGTTAATTCATCGTATTAACGAATTCTATAATGAAGTTATTGCAGCTTACACATTTGATGCTGGTCCAAATGCAGTCATTTATTACCTAGAAGAAAATGAACTGAAAGTTTTATCCTTCATCTATAAATTATTTGGTACTATCGAGGGCTGGAATACGAAATATTCAGGAAAAGATCTTGAAAAATTCACCGAATTCTTTGATGCGAACGTTCTCGCAAAATTTGATCAAAATTACCTAGATTTTGAATTGTACAATGGCGTCTCAAAAATTATTTTGACAGGTGTTGGAAATGGGCCACAGGATACTAACGAATCTTTGATTAATGAAAGCGGTTTTCCAAAATAAAATTGCAAGTTAAGTGAAACAGTCTAAAACCATCACTTCTTTAATATAGCTAATATTTAATGTTTAATTTTTACAATACAAAGTAATCAAACGAAGTTTTGAGAAGGGAAAAAATACATTACTAACAGAAACAGAATAATTAAATCAAATAGAGAAATTGATTTTTGCTGAAAAAATTTTTGTCTTCCTTCATTCCATTTTCTTTTTCGTTTGGAATAAAATTGCTTTAACAAAAAAAAGCCAATATACAAATTTCATCAATATTACAGAATGCGCCGTCTAGACTTTATTCCATCTCCAAATTCTAGCCTTACAATCACCACTACCAGTAGCAAACATACCATCACCACTAATAGCATGATTTGCTACTGAAACACTAATAACAGAATTTCTGTGTCCTTGTAGCATTAATAATGGATCACCTGTTTTTTGTTCCCAAAATATAACACCACGATCTTTTGAACCTGAAAGAATGTATTCACCATCTGGTGTTGAGCAAACACTCAATACAAAGTCCTTATGACCAACGTAGGTCACTTCACAGGCAGTATTATTTTTATTATTCGAACCATGCAAAGAATTTGAAGTTGCTGATAACTGTTTCAATGACCATAATTTGACAGTACGATCCAATGATCCAGAAGCAACTGCTGAACCATCCTGTGTGAAAGCAACTGAATAAACCGAATCTTTATGGCCAGTTCCGGCCTCATTTTCAGAATCAAGTCTCTCAACCAAAAATCCAGTTGATGCATCCCAAACTCTAACTGTACGATCCAGTGAACCAGCAGCTATTAAACGACCATCTGGTGAGACCGCAACCGTAGTGACACCATCTTCAATAGATAGAGTTAGTGAACATTGCCCAGTTCTTAGATCCCAAATTCTTACTGTGCGGTCACCAGAACCCGATACTAAACGGTTACCATCTGGAAAAAAGTCCAGCGAATAAATATCTTGTTCATGGCCTCTCAAATATTTTGTAATTCTTCTGGATGATAAATCCCAGATTCTGATCATCTTATCTTCAGCACCTGTAGCTAAAAATTTACCGTCTGGACTAAAACAGACCGATCTAATATACAAATCACCGGTTGGATTGTTTTCAGCATTCGTAGTGGTAGAATCATCTGTTAGTCTGGCAACTAGTTCCCCAGTTTCAACTCCAAAAACTTGCGTTGTTTTATTGCAACCGGTAGCTAGGAACTTACCATCTTTTGAAAATCGTACACAACAAACAACAGATGAATGGTCTAAGGAATAAACTAGCTCCACATCAATCTTTTTAGGCAATGATGGATTATACAAAATGTAGTATTCTGGTTGTAATTTTTTAAAGTTCGACGAAACGAGAGTTGAATCTAAGTCGTGTAAAAATGGTGGAATTGGTTTATTGTGCAACGCTCTTTGTGATGGTTGAACTAAATAGCCTTCAGTTGGTTGCGTTGTTGTAAGCGTAGTCGAAGTTGGGGTTGCCTGTTGAGATGAAGTTTTTTCTTGTGTTTCAGAATTTGGTTGGGGTGGTGTTGGTTGTTGTTGTTGTTGCTGCTGTTGCTGTTGTTGTATTTGATGATGTTGCTGTTGTTGTTGTTGAAGCAGTTGTTGAGGTGGTGGTGGTAATTGCTGCGGCTGCTGTTGAGGTGTACCTTGTTGTTCAATCTTTGGCTGGTTTGGGGAAATAACCTGAGGTGGTGGAGGTAATTGTTGCTGCTTCAAAGTTGAGTTTGAAACCTGCGGTAAAGGTAATTGATTAGCTTGAACGGAAGGTAGTTGCTGTTGTTGTGGTTGTGGAATTTGTTGTGGTGTATTGTTATTTTGAAAAGTAAAATTCGAACTCGGTTGACTAATGTTATTTTTTGGAGACACACCGGTAGGTTGAGGATTTAAGACGTTGACACTTTGGTTTCTTTGATTTGATCTCTCGATATGCTGCTGTTGTGCAACGACAGCAGCTTGTCTGTCCCTTGAGTCTAACTCATTTTTCAATCTTGCGATTTCTTCCTCGTATGCTTCTTTGATTTTCCTGTGTGCCATCTCCAATTCATAAACGGTCTGTCTGATTTGTTGCATCTCCGCAGTCTGCTGGTTGAACTTTAAATCATACTCATTCTTGTGTAGTCTAAAAGTTGAAGCTTCGTTATTTACATTCTCAAATTCCTCTTTAATAGCTTCTAATAATTCATTTAACCTTTGATAGTTTTGATGAACAGGTCTTTGTTGATACGACATTGTTCCTGGATAATCTAATTTTATTTTACCTGATTTTACCAATCAATATATCTTTATGGTTTTCTAGATGGATGTTTATTTTCGTTGGTGAATGTTGATATCCAAATAGGGGATAAATTTGAAAAGACAATTTCAAAATTCGTCCAGTTTAATGAAAATATGAAAATTAAATCCGAGTTCCGGCCAAAAATCGGATCATTATTTTAAGATATACGTTTCCGCTTTAGGAAATTTATCTTTTATTTCCGAAGGCCTGTCTGTAGAGCTAGTGTTCAAAAGTTGAAACAAAATTATCGAAACAAAACAGTTTAAATACAAATACTGATACATTGTTTTAATAAAAATTTTACTTTGCTGTGGAGTTCCTCACAAATTGGCCAATAACTTGAATGATTCTTTGATTACATAATAAACATGTCTATATTATAGAATTTATTACATAATAAAACTCATTTTTTATTCTTTAAGAAAGTAAACAAAAACTAAAAAGTAAACAACACCAAAGCAGAACTCAGTGTTAGCCAATACAGCAGCAATATCATGCCTCCAAAGAGGAAAATCAATTTCTCAACCGAGAAATCAATAAAGTCTTCCACAGGTACGTATGCAGCATGTATTAAAAATGACTGTTACTGACAATTAATAAAGCTAAAGCAAAACGAACAACAAGGTCTACTAGAAGTAAAAAAACTGATGCCGTTGAAGATAATGACAAAGGCCATAACGAAGAAATAGATTACGCCAACGAGAAGGAAAATGTAGAGAGTGACTTGAAGTTGCTTAGAAAAAAAATTCTTCCCTCAACTGAAAAACAAGAGCAAGAATTATATGTTCCTACCAGAAAACAACCATTAACAGAATTGAATAACGTGCAGGCCGAATCAGTAGAATCCGCAACCAGAATTCCTATCAAATCTCCATTAAAGAGGGTTATTAAGCCGTCAATATCTTTGACTTCAGCAGTCTCCCTAGAGCTGCCAAAATTAGAGTCTATTATAAAAGATTCGTTTCTTCGAAAGGACTCTGTATGTATTTGTCTTTCTTAACCATAATCGCGTTCACCACTAACACAGAAAGAAATCATTGCAATCTATTTTAGATGACCTGAAAACTACAAAATCTGAAAACTTATTCAATCAATATAAATCGTCAATAGATGTCAGACTCAAAACATCGGATGACCTGATCACATCGTTAAGAAATTCAAATAGATCTTTATCAAATGAAATTCAACAATTAAAAAATAAAATTAGTGCCTTACAGGATGCTAGCCTACAATCTTCTCCAGCTAATGAAGAAAACGAAATTATTTTAGATATGCTTGAACAGATGGTTGGTCTAAGAATTCATAAAGTCTTAGAAGATGACGATTCTTTGGTGTTTTATTGTTCTCAGAATGGTTCTTTTGGAGGTAAGCATTTTTTTATTGATTTAATGAAGATTTTACTAACTTGTTAGTCATCGACTATACATTGTCAATATACAAGAATGAGGAAGCTGATGGAATTGTTTACTCTCCAAATATGGAGGAAGATGAAGAATTAAACCGTTTGAAGGAAAGGCTACCGGACTACTTTTTTGAAAACTTGACATTTCCAATTGATACTGTATGTGTTTTTTAATTTTAACCTAAAATACGATATTAACGATCATTAGATTCAACAATTTTATCAAAAAATTCACAGGGGCCTCAATAAATAGGTCTACTTTTCCAAGGAATTAATCTTCTGTATATTTTAATTTGATGTATCGTACTGCTGCAACTTTAATATTCTAAACGGACATATAATGCAATTTTTACAGACTCACATTTCATAAAGATAGTGAACCGTCATCGTTAATTTTAATTTTTTTCAGCAACTTCTTTTTTTCATCTTTGGATAATGATTTAATAACCTTGTAGAGGTTTTTACCTTTAAAACTTTTGAGTTCAAGCTTTTTGGCCTTCGTAATTTTCTTCCCTGTTTCATTATCTGATTTCTCAGTAGACTGGATCTTTGGTTCTTCAGTTTTCTTGGTTTCATGCTGCTGTTGCTGTTGTTTCTTTTTAGGTCTGTACAGAGCCTTCTGGTATTTCTCGTCTTCAGTAATACAACTAGTATGTTCTCTGTATTCTCCATTATTAAATGTTTTAGAGCAATCAATACATGTGAAATATGCACCGTAACATCTCTGTGTGTGCTGATCAGCCTTTTTCTTGATCATTGACTCGTTACAAACCTGTGTAATTAGTTAGTAAACAAGAACATAACAAGACAGTAAAAAGTGCATACTTCGCAGCTGAAAGTCACCATTTTGTCTAAAGTTCAGTTAAAGATGTTCAAAATTTATGAACTGGCAGCGAAGAGAGAATTTATTATATAGAGTATAAAATTTTTTTGAAGATGAGCATTATATAATCAGACCAATGAATTACAGAAATTTCCAGAATCTTACAGAACATGAGCTGAAGGCCCCTAAAATCAGGAGTTGATAAAGATAAACTGTGTGATACAAAGATTATCCTGATAAACTCAATATATCTGGAACAATAATTAGGCAACCCACTTTTACTAGGTGGAAGGAGCGATCAACTTAAAATTTCAGTTTATCAGTTTTCGCAGGGCCACGTACCCGTTTAAAATCCGAGAAAAGTGTGCGCCGAAATCAAACTCAAATATCCTCGAAGATTTCTCAAATTAGGGGTATAATATTATAATATACTATTTCCGCTTCAAGGGTAATAAGTTGTAATTAATTACAAACAAAAAACATCAATCACTCTTTTCTCACTCTATTTCTAATCATGACCTCAATCAAACAAGCTTATTCTACAATTGTCTCGACAGATGGGGAATTTTCATGGTTTATATATGATTCGAGCTCAGAGAAAACTTCAGAAACAGGCACTGAATTTGACGAATTTTTATCCTCATTTAATGACGGAACCATTCAATACGGCTTAGCCAGAGTTAATCCACCAGGCTCTGATGTCTATAAAATTGTTCTTGTAGGTTGGTGTCCAGAAGGTATTTCACCATTTAAGCGTTCTTCATTTGCTCAAAACTTCGGTGATGTTTCGAAATTATTCAACTCTCATGTTCAGATTACAGCAAGAGATGAAGAGGATTTGGATGCTAAAGAAATTCTTCAGAAAGTCTCAAACGCTGCCGGTGCAAGATACTCTATTCAATCAAATATAAAACCATCAATCGCTACTCCTGTTTTCAAACCGACCCCAAGACCAGCTACCAAATCAGATGAATCTAAACCGATTGTTTCGAGACCGGTTGAAAAGAAATCTGTTTCATCACAAAAGAAAAACGACGACGATGATTGGAATGAACCAGAACTCAAGGAGAGAGATTTTCACTCGAAACCGCTAGAGCCAAACACTTCATCATGGAAGCCAATCGGATCGATAGATTTAAAAAAAGTTATCGAAGAAGAAAACTCAAAACCAGATCCAAGACTAAATCCAAAACTGGATATCGAAAACCTAAAAAAAGCCGATAGACAAAAAAAAGATGATGAATTGAATAAAGCTGAAGATTATTTGAAAACCAAGACTGCTGTTTATGGTGGTGCAAAACCTATATTCAATTCCAATAAGTTTGGTAATAATAAGGATAAATTGGTCAGTGGATTCATTGGAGCACAGAATGGTAAAACACCAGCACAAATATGGGCTGAAAAACACGGTAAATTTAATTCTACCGGTGTGTCTGATAGTGAAACTAAACAAGAAGAAAACGAACAAAAAGATGAAGACACTTCAAATACAGGATTTAAGAAAGAGTCAACTAATCGTGATTCAAATGTTTCAAATTTGAAAAACAAATTCAATGAAATTCAAATTGAAGCAGATGAGGAAAAAGAAGAGAGTTCAAAAGGAATCAATCAAAAAAAATCATCCAGCAAGTTTGGAAATAATTTTTCATCATCTCATACATTCTCTTCGCCATCGGATACAAAATCTATCAGTGAACCGGAATCCAACGAAGAAGACGAACCACATCAGTCTGATGTAGAAGAAGAGGAAGAACCTGCTCCAAGATTACCAAGACGCAAGTCAGAGCCAGAAGAATCAGAGGATGATGAACAGGCTCCAGTACTACCTTCTCGTTCGGAACCATCACCTCCATTACCTTCTCGTTCAGAACCAACAGCAGAATCTGATAACGAGTCAGAACCAGAAGAAAAAGAACCAGCTAATAGTGCAATTGCAGAATATGATTACCAAGCATCTGAAGACAATGAATTGACATTTAACGAAGGAGATGTTATTATCAATATTCAATTCATTGACGAAGATTGGTGGCTAGGTGAATTAGAAACGGGTAACAAAGGTTTGTTTCCATCTAATTACGTTACTTTGAAATAGGTCTTTCTTTTAGTTTGTTAGAAAACTCTTTTTTGTCTTCTTAATGTTGTATAAAGAATTAAAATGAAAAAACCGTTCCGTTATTCGAGCATATTTTGTAAAGTACAGCGTTTCTAATATTGAGGATTACCTAAATACTATACACAAGCTCACCATTCCCAGTCTTCAATATAACCATTATCACCAAGCAAGCTACTCCAATTTTCAAACTCTAAGGAAACTTCTTTTTTTAATAATCTTGAGCTTTCACTATCTAATAAAGATTGGTAACTCCAGTCAAAAAAATCCTCTAAGTTATAACTCTGCTTTCTAAAAGCTTGGCCAAAGATTTTAGCTAGAGTAGCAACATTTGGATGATAATGATCCATTAATGTTTCTAATTCCCAAACTGAACTTTGAATGGCTCCTGTCTTTAGTGGATCCTTCTCACTATCATTATATGGATCAATATAATTTGGGTCTGTATTGTTAACATTGTGTAGCATAACCATGCATGTTGGATGTCTTTTGAGCAAATTATAGATAAATGGAATAATTGAAACGATTGCAGCTGGTGACGAATTCAGAGATAATCTTGACATTTTTTTAATAAACGATGCTACTATTGTTGATGCTAAATGAGTTGAGGAAAGAAATAAATCAGCTAATCGTAAAAATCTCGATCTATATCTAACATGCATTAAATTTGAGTCAAAAAGAGAGTACAATTTTTCGTAAAAATTTGGATAATCTAAATTGTAATTTTTGATCAATTCAAACAAACCGTTCAGAGATAAAATTGAAATAACCCCACCAATATTGTAGGAATCTGTTAAAAAATCCATAAGTTTTGTAGCATTGTTGAAATTTGGAATGACTCTCTTGTGCAAGATCAATAAAAATGATTTGTATTGATCATCGTTCAATTTGAAATTTAAAAAATTCAAAGTGTTTCTCTCAAATGACTTTTTATAAATGTGTAAATTTGTCGTAATTTTAGGTAACTGATCTGAGCTAACAAACGTCTTTTCTGTTGTCAAGTCTTCTGAATTAGTGAATTTTATTTTTAATTTTAATAAAGTTAAATATTTCGAAAAAATATCAACTTGGTTAGATTGAGCTTTAAAACTATCAATGGACAGTTCATTCATTGTGAAAAATTGTAAATCAATGTATTTTAAGTAGTAGTTATTGACAAACTCAAGTACTAAAATATTATCAGTTGTTCCATCTTTTAAAGTTTTACCATTTCGAGATAAAAAAATTGAGACAACAAGAGACTTGAAAGTTTTGGTAGGAAAATATTCTTCGTTATTTGAAGGTTTAAAAAAAATACTTTCAAGTTTTATTAATTTTAAATAAATGTCCAAATTATCAACTATAATTGATGAATCAGATTCGATTTCAGACATGAACCTTAGCAAATTGTCCTTGTAGTTTTCATAGTTTGATTTGAACCATTTTATCAAAACAATTTCACTTTCAGTGTTCTGTTTCGTTATAGTTAATTTCTTGTTTTTGAATAATTTTTCAAAGATCGAAAAAATTGATATGTTCAAGAAACGGGATATTGGCTCATATTTATCCAAAATCTCATCATTTTTTGAGCATACCTTAGGAAACAGCAGGTCATATTGTTTGATCAGTTTTAACAATGAGTTGTAATCGGTGGAAGATTCATTAATTTGGTTGGCTATGGATTTGATCTCTTCAATTGATAATATTTCTTCGTCTCTCGTTCTTTGATGTTTTCCAGATGACTTTTTCAGCTTCTTGGTAGACACTGGTGATGTAACTTTTACACCTAATCTTTTCGTCATATCTACAAACGTTATTATACTGAAGCAGCCGTCTTATATATAATTAGTAGCATTGTATGAAGTGTACATCCAAAAAAATTTTCTTGATATAATGGTCAGTGCTTCTTAACCTTCTTTAAAGAATTATGTAATCGAATGAAACGACATAAAATGTGTATATGTCTCAAATTAGATGCTAATTCTACAATTCGCCTATTGAATAGTGTACTTTGCTATTGTTATTACTTCAAAAACCTGTCCTTTAATGGTGGTTTGAGCTTGGATACTTCGTAGTTGTTCAATCCATCATTCAAGGACGAAAATCTGCGAAAGCCCTAATAAAAAATTAATCTCCTAAGTCTCGCTGAAATATTAGCCAAATACAGAAAATAAAAAACCGTTTCAAATCGATCTGTCAATATCAAACTCTGGTTCAGTTTGATCATTAAAAAATAAAGTAAGAAACTGAAGAGCCTACCTATTTAATGGTGAATATTGATTGGGTGATAACAGTAATATAAGTATATCATATCCGGGTAACTATCCAAAATTCCTTTAAAATTAATTTCAAGATTTTTATTTTTTTGATATTTTCTTTCCTTTTTCTTTTCCTCATATATCCTTCCAAGTTTTATACTATATGATGAAATCTTGTGTCTTCTATTCTTACAATTCCCCTGAGTTGAGTTACTTGTAATTCCTTAGAATGATCATTAATTTGGTTTGGGTTTTAATGGAGATGGTGTTTGGCACAACATTTATCTTGTTACAATTTAAATTTTCAACACTTTCAAAGAACTTCTGATCCTTCTATATTCGAAAGAATGTTTAGAGACAACGAGGAAGGATATATCAATTAATATTTAACACACGTATGCATTTTTTTGCTTTTCACAAGGTGAATAAAAAATAAATATCGTATATCTAGACTATTGTAGTTTCTACACTCTCAAGCTGCGTTGATTCATAGATGACTACAAATTTAAAAATATGTGATTGATGCGATTGAACTCTTATCCGGTATCTAAACATCGGATTGAGCTATCTACACATGAATGTCAGCGTAGGTAATACACATATATCAATATTCGGCACATACGAGAGATGTCTACTACTGAAAATTTAAATAAAGATATATAGTGATTGATAGGTTGTTGAGTTTCCTCAGCTACTCTTAGATCTCTCTTGAACATCCAGTTCAGCCAACATGATACTTGCTCTTTTTAATTGAATGACATTGGTCAGTTGTTTAAATAGATAAAACGGGAAACATATGACTGCAATAATTCCGGCCAATGAGTAACCAAAGACATCGATTAACGGAAAATAGTACAGATACAAGGCAACATAAAATACTTCATTGAAAGCACACATTGTGAATAAAACAATTCTGTTCGTATAGTATAAATTCAAAAGCCAGCTTGATTCTTTTTCAATGTTCTTGTGTGATGTACCACCAGTTTGTAAAGTTGCATACATATGAATATAATGCGACGCCAAATCTAAAGAAATTAAGAGCTGAAATACTATTGTATAGTCTGGATATAACACACACAAAAAACAGATCAGCGATGATGTTGTACATCTGTCGGTGACCATGTCTAATACTGCCCCAAACCTACTTGTTTGATTATAAAATCTCGCTGCCGTTCCGTCCAAAGCATCCAGCAGGCAGGATATAGAGTAAATCAAAGTACATGATAAGGGATGTGTCTTCATGAGAAAAAAAGAAATAATTGCAGTCACAACTCTTAAATATCCGATATGATTAGGGATGTAATTAAAAATTGTATTGACTGTTATTATTGAGGACTTTATAGTTGTATATGACATTGTGTTATCTGATGGGTATAGATCAATTATAATAAAATTCTACTAATTTTTTCTTTCTCCTCTTCTCCCGAATCGGCAATTTGTTTAATCAATGGAAATAATACTGTTTAGCTGATTCAGTAGTCTTGTATGAATTGAGTACGAAAACACCAAATTATCTTTGCTATTCAGTACTATCACTATTTTTTTCTTTTCGTTGAAGCTGATTAACTTACCCGTACTTTAATTTTCCAAGTCTGTCTATATATTACGGGTCAGTAAATATAGGACTGGTGTGAGAAGTGTTTCATAGACAGAGCTACTTATTGTTAAGATCCAGAGTAAAGTCCAATTGACTTAGGTTCTATTTCCTTATAATTCACTGAAATCTTGTAGCAAAAAAGTGAGTCTTTTTGTGGCCTTTTTTACCCTCGTATTAAATCTCAGTTTGGAGAGTTTCGTAATGATATCTTTTCGATTAGCAAACATGCAAACTCATAAAGAGCAAAATCAATTGACTATATTGACTCCAAACTTTAAGAAGTGTATATTAGGAACCAAGCTCACTTATATAATTTTCTTTCTTTTTGCTTTAATGAATATAATCACCTCAAGTCTAGTTCTTGGTTGGTGTTTGGATTTATATCATTCTGGCCCTGCAAATTCGTACATGTGCGTATTAAAATTTTTTTAACAGTATATGTGAAAAATTTAGAAAACACACATAATAGTAAAGCACATCAAAATCAATTACAGAACTAGAAAATGGCTTCATATATTTCATTATCAACAGTTTTACCATTACTGGATAGTACCCCATCTAACTCGTCTCCAATTTTGAAAATTCTATACTCTCCATTAACAATAAATAATGCATCTAAAATTGAAATAAATCATTTGACTTCAAAAGTTAATAAGTTTTTGAGATCTAACGATGACCATTCAAGATGGTTTGGTTCTCAACTGGTACTAATATTGTCATTTCACCCACTTATTGTTTCTCTAGAAGGGTCTTCTTTTTTCACCAATCTAATAAAAATTATTGAATCAAAACCTTCATCATTGATTTTCAAATCCTGTTTGAGATCTGCCGATAAATTAATAGATAATATTAGAGGTAAACCAGTTTTAACCAGGGAAATTTTAACCCCAAGATTGCCGCATCTCATCGGCAATTTGATTGAACTCATGGATGTATATAATCCAATTTTAATCTTACCAGTTTTGAAGAAATTTCTGATGAAAAACTTTACCATTTTCAAACCCTTTTTGAAAAAATTTGAGATAAAGTTAGTTCACTTGATGAACAACAATTTCGAAAATTTTAGTGATTTTTTTCAATTTGAAATTTGCTCCTGTTTTGCTTATCTACATCTAATCAGCAACAAAACAGAAAATGTTTTACCTGATGAGTTATGGAGAAGCATGATAATTAAAATCTTAAATGAATTCAAATCCGTGATTATGATTTATGACGAATTCATTGATTTAAAAAACGATTTGGATACTATGACTTTATTGAAGACATTGCCAAACTCAGAAACTCCATCTCTGTTTCCATGCTTGAACGTTGATTTGAATAATCCTATCACAGTTTTTGAAATTTCAAAGAGATTAAAAATGTTATCTATTTTGTTGATATGCTTTTTCAGTTGCTCAACTCCTTTCAGCTTAAGAATCCCACTGGGTTTAATAGTTAATGTTTCTGAAATACTGTTAGGTATTTCAAATAACTACATTAATGTGAAAAAGGACATCCGTGATGCTGAAGCTAAAAACATTCTGTCAATCTCAATTTTGAAAAACCAGTCATCTGGATCAATGATTTTATACCATTTATCTAGAAATTATGGTAAACTGATAACACCTCATTTAACTTCGATTTTATCGTCTTTAGAGATGATTTTACCGATTGATAGAAAAAACAAAAAATTAAGATTGAACAGAGAGGAAATTCTAAACATTGAATCAGAATTAATAGTTATTCTTGAAACAACCACTGAAGTTCTAAAAAATGTGGACAACAATTTAAATGAACTAAATTTGATTTTGAAACTAGTGGATTCGTGTATGATTTTAGTTGAAAATAGATCGACCATTGGCAATTTACTGGAGAATCAAACACCCCAACAAAAAAGTAATGGAGGTGGTTCAAAAAACAAGAAAAAAAAATCAAAAGATTCAACCCCATTATCTGATATTTTATCGCATTCAGAATTGTTTAAAACGTTGCCATCAATTAAAACAATCTCGGTAATCAATAGATTCTTTGTTATTGTCTTAAAGAAAGTGTCAAATCTACCACCTACTCAAAAGATATCCATCATCAAATACGCTGTCAATTTGTCAGTTCAGAACAGAGTTGAAAAAGGAGTCATTGATTCAGAGTTACAAGAAATTTTGGAAGCTTTAATTGTCTATCCAGGTAATATCGACAGAATATCCGTTTTACCACTTGTCAAGAATTTACTGCCAAACAATGAACTATTAAGTATTTTCACAAATCCGAGATTGCCTCCACTAAATTCTAAGTTTATCAGAGGTGGCGAGGCTCACCGCGAGGTTGAAGTTGAATCATCAGATGAAGAAGATCCTGAAATACACGAGGTTCCTTTCACTGTGACACCAGCCGTGTCTGATCTACCTGAACTAATTCAACAAACAGAAGAAACTAAACTCAACGGGACTGAAAAAGACCAAAGCAAAATCTTTGTAGACCAGAAAACAAGAATTTTAGAAGATGACCATGAAATATTAACCAAGCGTCGTAAGACCGATGAGTTTGATGTTGAGAGGATTCAAGTTGAGCTTCATGGGGATTTGAAAGCTGAAATTGTTCCTGTACATAAAGTTGAAAATGGAAGCACTAACGGCAACAGCGACCTCGAAAATGATGATGATTCAGATTTTGAAATGCCAAGTATTGAAATCGCGAGTGATAATGACGATGATAGCGAGTAAGTATTTAGTTAGTGATTTTTGTACTTAGTCAACCAACGAAATCAGTTTTATCTATCTGTATTTACCTATATCATAAATACCGAGTCCCGCGAAAAGGTTTGTTTGTCTGCCCGCACCTTGCTCTGAGCGCATGCCAAATATATCAACATAAATGTCGTGAATTGCCGCTCTTAGTTAGGCAAAAAAACTTGGATTTCGTTTAGTTAAAGAAAAATAATAGCTCAGATGGTGACTAAAACTGGGCATTTGTTTGTTCTGTGCCATGGGTATGTTAATTTCTTTTGTGAAATAGAAAATTCAGACTTTAACAGTATAGATTATGGGGCGGTCCGACACATATGAATTCAATTGAAAATGCGCTTAAAACATCACTAAGCAACAGCAAAGATGAAATATACACTCTCATACCGAAGTCGTCATCTTTTTTCAAAACATACGATGGAATAAGGATAGTAGGTGATCGAATGTTGATTGAAATATTCAAAGAGATTGAGTTTTTGCTGAGTGAAAAACAAGTCAAGATAAACAAAATTAGTTTTGTTGGATATTCACTTGGTGGTTTAATTTCCAGATATATTATTGGAGAGCTAGAGAAACTGGGCAGCTTTTTCACCAACGTGGAACCTGTTTTCTTCACCACTTTTGCAACACCTCATCTTGGTATTATGTTTTTCAATAATTCTATTTTACATAAGAGTCTGAATTTTTTAGGAATTAGACTATTGGGGTTATCAGGGCGTGAATTGTTTATACAGGACCCTAATAAGTTAATACTAAGGCTATCTGGTGGTGACTATATCAAAGGGTTATCCAGATTTAAGCAGAGGTATCTACTTGCTAATGTTCGTTATGATAGAACAGTTAGTTTTTATACAGCATTTATCACGAATATAAATCCATTTGATGAGTTGTGGAAAAATTTGAAACTTGGATTCTATAGTGATGTTATAGAATTTGAGATTGATAATATTAAAATCAGACCTGGAATCCTTGATTTTACAAAATGTGACGTTGTTGACGACAAAGACTTGCTTAAAAAGAAAAAACCTTTTAAGAAAAGACTGAGATATTCTGTAACTGTTATTGCTTTGATATTTGTGGTCCCTTTCTGGTTTTCGGTTGTTTTCAGTATTTGCACGTTAGCTTCATTATCTAGCTACTTCATTGTTAGGAATTATCGGCAAAAAACTGACTTCAAAACTATTGTTGAACAACTATATGATGGTAATGAAGAAGAAAACCTTAACTCGAAACTTTCTGATGCTGTTGACGACAAGTCAGGCGATGATGAATTGGGTACAGGCGAAAGATTAAACGAATTTACAGGTGACATGATTGAAAATGCATTAAATATTAAGGATAACTTAAACGTTGATGATACGTCTTTGCCCGAACAGCTGAACTCAGAAACAAATCTTCTTCCTCATCATTCAGAAAAGATTAAGGCTTTGAATTCAATAGACACACCACTATTCAAATCACTTTATTCTAATCCAAGAGTTGAAGATTACAGGATTTTTCAAAAGGCCTCAAAACTACCGTTTGATGAAGACAGAAATCAGGTCCTTAAAAACCTGAACTCTTTAGATTGGATTAAAATTCCTTTATATATTAAAACTTTCAATTCACATGATGGAATAGTTGCTAGAAGAGGTGTTGACAGAAGCTCCATTAATGGTGTTGCTGGGATCTACTTTTGGGTTGAGCTCGTTAATCAGGATTTAAAGGAAATCTAGGTATTCAGCTGCTTTTACTCGGTCATTTAATTTAATTCTTGTGCAACGGAGCATTCCTGTATTCCCTATTATGAATTATGGATAAGAAAGAGAACATGATAATAAAAGGTCGTATGTATTCTAAGGCAGATGAGTCTTCATAAAAGATTTTAGGTCCAAACTTCAAAACCTCTGGCTTTCTTAAGTCTTCTATATATATTGACAATATTCAAAGAACTTGTAGAACATGTCAACTTTGTTCTGTAATTAAAATAAGTTAACGTAATATATATGAAGAGGAATGTGAATCGGTAAAGTTTTCAATCCCTCGGAAAAATAAAAAATTTATTCTTTTAAATTATCTAACACAATTTCAGGTATTCCAAGCATTCAAAGTAGAGGTAGCCCAAATGTCTAAGAAATTTAAATTGTAAGTGTTTTTGCCATTAATTGAAGATCACTTTTTAACAGATATTCAATTACAGTCTTGTTCTGAATCCTTCAACTGAAAATATTGATGAAATTCTCACAAAAGCCAATAGTTTAAACAACAAATCAGGTCCATTCGAGTCTGTTTTACTTCTAGGAGAAGTGTTACCTCTGAACACTAAAAAATTACCATCAACTACAATAAACCAGTCTACTTTTTTTACTTCGGGTACTGAAGGAGTTTACGATAATGAATCTAGGGAACTAAAAGATTATTGTCCAAATTTTACATTTTTGGGCGACTACGGAATATATAAATTGAACTGTGGTATAACAATCGGCTATATAACAGGTGACGAAAAAATAATTGATACGAATTTTGATGATATTATCAAAAACTTTGAAGGCCAAGGTGTAGACATTTTAATGAGCTATCAATGGCCGAAATCCATCTCCGATGAGGAAAGCCTATTAATTGGAAACTCTCAGATTGATAAGCTCATTAAAGTAGTCAACCCCAAATACTTTTTTGCAGTTGGCACTGATCATGGCAGGTTTTTCGAGAGAGCTCCTTTTAAATGGAACGATGATAAAGTTACCAGATTCATAAGTTTAGCCAAATATGGTACCAATGAGAGATGGTTTTATGCGTTTACCATCGATTTGAACTCAGTCGAAATACTGCAAAATCTATCTGAGAATCCTTTCTATAAGGAGCAGAGTGTTGGTACCAATATAAAGATGCCATTAACTAATATAGTTTCATCGCTTCCATCTATTCCAAAGAGGTCATTAGAACAAGATTCGGAACCTAGAAAGAGAAGGGTTGTCCTCCCTGAGAATTGCTTTTTTTGTTTAAGTAACCCAAAATTGCAAGATCATATGATTATATCGATAGGTGATTATGCATATTTAACAATTGCTAAAGGACCACTTACAACACCTAGAGAGAATATGAGTTTTTCGGGACATTGCTTGATTATCCCAATTGCACATATTCCAAAACTACAGCAGTCAGATAATTTGTTATTTAGCGAAATTTTGCGATACAAACTATCATTGATAAAGTTGTTCAGGAAATTTGAATTATCGACAATTTTTTTCGAAATAAATAGATCACAGAATGTACATTTCCATGTTCAGGTCTTTCCTATACCTGTTGATTATATAGAAGACTTTGAAAAATATCTGAATAAGTTTGTTTCCTTGAATGCGAAGTTTGAAAAGAATTGTGAATTGAATTTCAAGAAACTCAAACAAACTGATGAGGATTATGATCAGATTATGAAGGACAAAGATTACATTTCATTTACAATTTGTAAATCGTTATCTGATCAAGACATTTATGTAGCTGAGTTATCTGACATTGGTAATTTGGATATGCAGTTTGGACGTCGTGTTTTAGCAAGTCTATTACAAACTCCAAAAAGAATCAAATGGGATAAATGTCAACAATCAATGACAAAGGAAATTCAAGAAACACAATCTTTCAAAGAAGCTTTCAAAGATTATGACTTCACATTAAACAATTGAAGTGAACTGTATAATATATGTGTGATTATTATTTCATAGTCAGGTTTAATCTACATTGATATATAGTTATAATAGAATTTAAACCGTTTAACCAGATACGCTCACGCACACAAAAATAAGACTCGTAAATAAAAGACATCAAATAATGCCATTCAAAGAAATCAAAAGAAAAAGGAATGTAGACAACTTTTTAATCAATAAAAAGTTGAAAAAACATTTGTAGGATCACCGTTATTCTCAAGATCACTAGAATAAGCATGTTTTTTATGTCTAAAAGTAAACCCAGGAAATTTTTCTTGTTTTTTGTTTGACATGCTATCGACCATCTTTTTCTTTTCAAAAACTTCTTGATATTTTGCTAAATCAGCCTCATTTGAAAAATCATCAAAATAACCTGCATCAACATCATTATCTAGAGAAGGTTTGAAAGGAGGTGAAACATTCTTTAATTCTTCCCAATTAATCTCATTAAAATAAAACATTTTTTGAATTATACTGATGTTTTGAACTCTCGTATCATTTGTTGCAATCAAACATCTGATTAGCTCCCATGTTCTATTAGAAAATAAGTCTCTGTGGTTCTCATCAACTGGTCTTGACAACCTTCTGAAATTCTTCAAATTGGAGTAAGTTTCTTCAGACGACGATGCACCTAATGGAGTGTAACCTAATAACATTTCAAATAAGATGGCACCTAATGACCAATAATCAACACTTTTATTATAGTCAAGTCCAAGTAAAATATCAGGAGCCATGTAATCTGGGGATCCCACAACAGAGTTCGCGTAATCTTTATTTGCCAGTCTTAAACTTTTATAAATTTGTTGCCTTTCTTTAACGGATCTTTCCTGAACCTGAAAATCTTTAATATTTCTTAACTTTAGTCTCATGGAGTTGATTCTTTCCTCATTGATGGAACCGGAAGCTAAACCAAAATCTGTCAATTTCATATGGCCGCTAGCATCAATGAGAAAGTTTTCTGGCTTCAAGTCTCTGTGAATATAACCCAACTCATGTAAGGCATTAACAGAGGCAAACATTTCAGTAATATAAAAACGAGCATGAGGAGGAATAAGCACGCCGACGTTGTTTAATAAAGTTCGAAAATCTCCTCCAGGGACAAACTCCATTGCAAGATACAGATCTGTATCGGTCTGGAAAGAGTACAGTAACTTGACTAGCCAATCGCTTCTTGTGGTGGATAAAATATCTCGTTCTGTCAAAATATGGTTTGTTTCGCCCAGCTTTGAAATCGAACTTTTGTTCAAAACTTTCAAAGCAACAATTTCTCTAGTATCTTTTTTTTTCGAAAGATACACTTGACCATAACCTCCTTGACCAATTTGAGTAATAATCTCGAAATCTCTGTTTTTAGGTTTTATCCTTCTTTTTCTTAAATTTAGAGTCTCATTATTTGTATATTTTTTCCATTCTAGTTCAGGGTTGTTCGCTTTTGACAAATTACTCAAAACCTTGCTCGTCCTTTCTCTTCTGGTAATAACATAATCAAACATGTCACAATAATAGTCTAAAAAGTACATTTGGCAAACATTAACTAAACGTTTAGTCTTCACCGAATTTTTCTTAGTTAAAAAGTCTAGCTTTCTTGCAGAACTATTGTTGTTGATAGAATTCGTTGGGTTATACCTTGTAGGAATAGAGGTAGGAATATTTTCTTTGTTATTTAGTCTTTCTATAGGTCTCATTGGAGAGTTTGGCTCGAATGAAAACTTGTCATTAGATTTAACATTCAATGAGTTGAAAGAATCGGAAAACTCATCAAAATTTGTATTATTGTTATTATTGTTATTATTGTTATTCTTAAGTCGATTAGAAAAAAAACCTGACATCGTTCCTTCTGTCTTTCAACAATTGAAATACTAGTAAAACCTTTATAGATTGTTGTGAAATTAGTGCTTTTAAAGATATATCAAAAGTTCTTGAAACTTGTTTACATTTTCCCGGATCCGGCTAAATTCTTTGTGTCTATTTCCTAATATAGTAATATTACAGTTTTGGTTTTCACGAAAACATAAACTACATAACTAAGAATATTTCACAATATAATTAGTATCATGACGAAATGAAGTGAGATCAATTTACATATATATGTAATCGAAAAGTTTTCATTCTAATATATATTTCCTTTGTCTTTTTAATTTTTGATTCTTTTCCTATCAGTTGGACCTTCTAGTGATCTTTTCATTGGTATAGTGAAACCTTCATTTTGAATTTGATTATTTGCGCTTTCTATTCTAACTTTCATTCCTTTAGACATTTTAGCTTTTGTATTTGCGTTGATAGTGATACCGCTTTTTAAAGCATTAGCTCCAGCCATACCTAAGCCAATCTCCTGGCCAAATGAATCCATAACACTTGATTCTTCTTTGCCGAAAACCATTCTATTCTGGGCCTTACGTAAATCAGACATTTCGAACTGTTGTTTGAACTTTCTGTATCTTCTACCACCTCTTTTTTTTGATGGTTTATCTATTGGTACTGGTAGTGCTTTAATATCTTTATTGTCTGGAGGCTCTGACAACTTTTCCAGCTTGCTCAATATTTCCTGTTTCCATTTTATACCTTGAGCATTGTTTAAAACATTTGATAAATCTAATCTGGCAGCCAGAACTAGTTTCCCGGATATTATTCTCATTGCTTGTTTTCTTAAATCTGGCGAGACTGACTGAATTAGGTGTGATTGATACATGAAACTTTGTTGTTTCAACCCATTTTTGGAACCCAATGAAGGTAAATTGCACGACGGTGTTTTTGACAGTCCAGTTAATCCACCTAAATTTGACATCAACTGAGCGACAGTATGTGCATCTATTATAGCAGTTAAGTTAGGAGCAAATATAGACAATCTTGAAGAAACGTAATCATTTATTGTAATTCTTGACTTCTCTAGTTGTAAAATTAGATCAGCTGCATTATTCAGTGATACTAGCTCGTTTGGAGATAATGGGCTAGTCTTCGTATTGAAAGCGGACATCGTAATAACTAATATCTTTTCCTTGGTTAAAAATGGGAATTCTTTGTCACTTGTTTTTAAGTCGTTCTGTAAAATTTTGATTATTCTAGCGTAATCTATAGGATTATTTATCAACGACTCTAACTCAGGAAATCTTGTTCCGTATATCATCTTCAAAAAATTATGAACATCTGCAATTTCGTCTATGATGTCTAAAGTTAAATCATTTATTTTAATTAAAAAAGAATATTCTGGATCGTCTTTGTGTAAATCTTGTTTATCCATCTTTTGGTACTCTTGGATTTGGTCTAATATTGGAGTAATTTCTAGGTTTGATGTTATATTTGATATACCCATCTCGACATCTTCGCCAATCTGTTCTTGCTGTAGCCTCTGTGGATTATTTGGGAATTTTGATTCTTCCTCAGAGATATCACTATCACTATCTAAATCATTTAATAAATCAGCGCTAAGAACACTCATCTTCCAAAATATATTCTTCTCTTCGTAATCTTTTCAGAAGCTTTGACATAGCATCTAAATAGTAAATCTAAATATTACAATATTGCAATTACCCTCTTTTTACACACCCTCCTAGTAAAAGTGAAGTTGACATGTTTCTAGTCAGCTGACCTAAATCTGAGGATGACACATTTTTCTCATAATTTTTTCACAATGACGAGTATAGAACCAACTTTTTGTATGTCATTGATCTTTAGGCAAAATTTGTTCAAATATTGTCACTTTCCTGCTAAGAATATAAATGTATGTGCTTATCTAGTACCCCTTAATTTTTTTTCAAATTAACTGACAGCTTAAAAGAAATTCTATTCGAGTATGAGTGAACCAATCCAAGTAGAAGGAAAAGTTAAAACTCCAAAAGAGTTAGAAAAGGAACGTAAAAAGGCTGAAAAGCTTGCAAAATTCAATGCCAAAAAAGTTAAAGCTGAAACTCAAAAAACATTCGCTCCTAAGCCAAAGAAGGAGAAAAAAATTGTTGAGCCAATTCCAGAATTCATTGATAATACAATTCCAGGTGAAAAGAAGATTTTGGTTTCTTTAGATGATCCAGCTCTAAAAGCATACAATCCCTCAAACGTTGAAAGCTCATGGTACGAATGGTGGGTCAAACAAGGTTACTTTGAACCTGAATTTACTAAAGATGGTAACATTAAACCAGAAGGTGTCTTTTCCATTCCTGCTCCACCACCAAATGTTACTGGAGCTTTACATATTGGTCATGCTTTAACTATTGCTATCCAAGACTCTTTAATCAGGTACAACAGAATGAAAGGAAAGACTGTCTTATTTTTACCGGGATTTGACCATGCCGGTATTGCTACACAATCAGTGGTTGAAAAAATGTTATGGTCAAAAGAGAAATTAACCAGACATGATTTAGGTAGAGAAAAGTTTATTGAAAGAGTTTGGGAATGGAAAGAAGAATATCACTCAAAAATCAAATCACAGATTAAAAAATTAGGTGTTTCGTACGATTGGACTAGAGAGGCTTTCACATTAGATCCAAAGTTATCAAAATCTGTTACCGAGGCCTTTGTTAGATTGCATGAAGATGGAACAATTTACAGGGCTTCAAGACTTATCAATTGGTCTGTTCATTTGAACACTGCGATATCCAATTTGGAAGTTGATAATAAAGAAATTAAAGGGAAGACGTTAATATCAGTTCCAGGTTATGATCAAAAGGTTGAATTTGGTGTTCTTACCTCATTCGCTTATCCTGTCGAAAATTCAGATGAAAAATTAATTGTTGCGACAACCCGTCCTGAAACATTATTTGGGGATACTGGGATTGCGGTTCATCCCGAAGATCCACGTTATAAACATTTACATGGTAAATTCTGTATCCATCCTTTCTTAAATAGAAGAATTCCAATTATCACTGATTCGGAAGCTGTTGACATAGAATTCGGTACTGGTGCTGTGAAAATTACTCCGGCTCATGATCTGAACGATTACAATACCGGTAAACGTCACAATTTGGAATTTATTAATATTCTAACTGATGATGGTTTACTAAATGAGAACTGTGGAGAATGGGAAGGTATTAAAAGATTTGATGCTAGAGTTAAAGTGATTGAAGAGTTGAAAGTTAAGGGTTTATTTGTCGAACAGAAAGACAATGAAATGGTTATCCCAACCTGTTCAAGATCCGGTGATATTATTGAACCGTATCTAAAACCACAATGGTGGGTCTCTCAAAAAGAAATGGCCAAAAAGGCCATTGAGGCTGTACGTAATGGTGATATTAAAATTACACCAAAGTCATCTGAAGCTGAATATTTCCGTTGGTTAGAAAATATAGAAGACTGGTGCATTTCAAGACAATTGTGGTGGGGTCACAGATGTCCAATATATTTTGTTAGAATTGAAGGAGAAGAAAATGATGCAAATGATGGAAAATACTGGATATCTGGTAGAACCTTAGAGGAAGCCCAAAGCAAAGCAATCAAACAGTTCCCAAATAGTAAATTCATTTTGGAGCAAGATGAAGATGTTTTGGATACCTGGTTTTCAGCTGGTTTATGGCCTTTCTCAACTTTGGGCTGGCCTGAGAAAACTCAGGACATGAAATTGTTCTATCCATTTTCAATGTTAGAAACTGGTTGGGATATTTTGTTTTTCTGGGTGTCAAGAATGATTTTATTGGGACTGAAATTGACAGGCGAGGTTCCTTTCAAAGAAGTCTTTTGTCATTCATTAGTCCGTGATGCCCAGGGCCGTAAAATGTCAAAATCGTTAGGAAACGTTATTGATCCATTAGATGTTATTTCGGGTATTTCATTAGATGATTTGCATGCAAAGTTACTAGTTGGTAACTTAGATCCAAGAGAAATAATTAAAGCTAAAGCTGGACAAAACGAATCATATCCAAATGGTATTCCACAATGTGGTACAGATGCCTTGAGATTTGCTTTATGTGCTTATACTACCGGCGGCCGTGATATTAATCTAGACATTTTACGTGTTGAAGGTTATCGTAAGTTCTGTAACAAAATATATCAGGCTACTAAATTTGCTTTAATGAGATTAGATCTAGATTACAAACCTTCAGCAAATGAAGGATTATCAGGTAATGAGTCATTGGTTGAGCTATGGATTCTGCATAGATTAACTATTACTGCAAAAGTTGTTAATGAAGCATTTGAAAAACGAGACTTCTTAACCTCTACTTCAGCCATTTATGAGTTCTGGTATCAAGTTTGTGATGTTTATATTGAAAACTCAAAGCCCCTAATTTTAGAGGGATCAGAAATAGAAAAAAAGTCAGCAAGAGATACTCTTTACATTTGTATTGATAACGCATTGAGATTAATTCATCCATTTATGCCATTTATAACTGAGGAAATGTGGCAACATTTGCCACGTCGTGAGACTGAAATCACGGATACAATCACCAAAGCTTCGTATCCAATTTTCAAAACAGAATATGAAAACATCAAAGCCTTCAATGAGTATGAGTTAATCTTATCAATTACAAAAGAAGCTAGATCATTATTATCACAATATAACATTTTGAAGAATGGTAAAGTCTTTGTTGAGTCATCTAATAAATTAATTTTTGACACTGCCAATTCACAAAAAGATTCTATTGTTGCTTTGATCAAAGCTATTGAGGAGGTATCTGTTGCAAAATCAACTGAAGATATTCCAGAGGGTTGTGTCTTACAAGCTGTTACCCCAGATTGTAATGTCCATGTTCTTGTTAAAGGTCAAATTGATATTGATTCCGAAATCACTAAAACTGAAAATAAATTATCAAAAATTTTGAAAACCAAAGAAACAATCAATAAAACCATTAATAGTGCAGATTATAACGAAAAAGCTAGCATTGAGGCTAAAGAAGCGAATAAAATTAGATTAGAAAATACGACTGCTGAAATTGAAGGTTTAGAAACTACTATTTCTAACCTTGAACGTTTGAAATTATAGATAAATGATTATTCCGTCTCTCCTTTTTATTGATTGGTGTAATTTATATATAGCTTCGTACTGATTTCCTTATTTTGTTATTATACACTGATTATCATTTAGCAAATATATATATATATATATGTATATAGACCCCATACCCGTTAATATCTCCAAATAAAATCTTTCTCAACTTTCTTAGCTATAATCTTGCGGAAATTGCTATGAATCAACTCACATTCCTCAGAGGCCTTATCTAAAACTATGAAAAGTTGACTTTCAGTGAACGATCCAATACTGTCACTTAGCAAAATTTTATTTGGTGCTCCATTTTCAATGCTATAACACACTATATGAGAACTTTTACTTTGTGATAAATGTCCTGAATCAGGAGATTTGATTATTTTGTTCTCCTGGTCAATGGAAAAACATTCTGCAGAAAAACTTGAATTTAATCCAACGTTTGCATCAATTAAAGCTAAATAACATGCGTTAATAGCTGCTGCTAATTCTCTCAGTGTATATTCAACTTGTTCTCCACTTTGCAAAACTTGAACTACAATTTGAATAAGCTGTCTAGGATACAGGTGGCCAATTATAACCGATGTTAACACACTTCTAAGCTTGTCTTCTAATAATTTCTCTCTAGTATTTGGAACACCAACTGCTGGTCTTACAATAATTTCTAGCGCAGCTGTTGTAGGTAGCTCTTGTCTAGTTCTGGCCTCTATTGGACCTGTGACGGAACACACAACTTTTGTCAAACCACTTTCAATCAAAGAAGACCCATCGACTCTGCTAAGTACAGAAGTAGTAGCTAAACTCATTGATGAAACTCTTTGAATTTATTATCGATAATATTGTGAAGTTCATCGGAGAAAAAATTTAATAAAAATATATTATAAACCGAACCCTCGTAATTTGGTTTCGGGTTTTCTAATTTTTTTTGGCTACTTTTAGATCTTTTCACTTCCTTTACCAAACTCAAGATTATTCTGTTTCCAATGATGGTATAAAGAAGATGTTTAAAAGTGATGACGGAGACCACCTGAGAAAGGGCACAAAGGTTTCAGCTTCAGAGGCTGCGATAGCTGGATCTATTTCTGGATTGCTTGCGAGGTAAGCAATTTTCTACTTCAATATGTAACATTAAATCTAACTCAAATCAGATTTGCTACAGCCCCTTTGGATATAGTCAAGATACGGTTACAGTTACAAGTTTCAGGTACTAAATACAATGGATTGCTGAAAACAATTAAAACCATTGTTGAAGAGGAAGGTTTGAGAGCACTGTGGAAAGGGAATGTACCGGCTTCCATGATGTATGTTCTTTATGGTGCTTCACAATTTACAAGTTACAGCTTATTCAATACTTGGTTAAGTAGTTTTGACATGGACAAAAAGCTTAGTGGCTCTTTTCATTCTCTGATAATTGGATCCATGGCAGGGTGTACAAGTACAATAATAACATATCCATTTGATTTACTAAGAACGAGATTCGCTGCTAGGAAAGAACAGTCGGCATTATTTGACACAGTTTATAAAATATATAAGAGCGAAGGATTTCTACGACTTTATAACGGAATGAATTCGGCTATTGTATCTGTATCTGTGTACTCTGGCGTAATGTTTTGGGCATATGAATACTCAAGAAATCTATCGTCTAGTTTAGAACTACCGTATATGGAACCTGTATGCGGTTTCGTAGCGGGTGCTTTCTCTAAAAGTGTGGTTTTTCCATTAGATGTTATTAGAAAGAGATTACAGGTTCAAGGGCCTTCTAGAAAAGAATTCGGTGAAGTGCCAATTTACCCTAGAAATTTCATAAAATGTGGATCACAGATATTAAAAAGCGAAGGAATAAGAGGTTTGTATAAAGGTTTTGGGGTTTCCATACTGAAAGCATCACCAACAACTGCAATCTCTATTTGGACTTACGAATATACACTAAGGACATTGCGAAAAAATGATACGGCTTTGATGAAGTAATAATTGAGCATTGAAAGGATCACGGTTAATATTTAGTTGGCCTAATAGTTCATCATGAAAACTTTTTTGAAGCACAAGTTTTTTGCCATTTCTTCTTGTGTTGTAGTGGTGGTAGTCATGCCACCTGAAGTTATGAAAAAAGTCTTTAGGTTGAAATTAGTTGTTCACAGATTCATTGGGCTACCATCTTCCGAATACTTCCTGAAATTATAGCAACATTACGACAATCGTTACAGTGAAGGCCTTGAGAACTGTGTCAGTCAACTGAGTCTACGTATTTTACCACTCCAGATATGAATGCAAACAGCTGTCTTTGAATGGTATACTAACATCCTTAATAGTTACCAAACTGAAATACATGGTTATGATAATCTAAATGCATCATAGCTGAGGTTTGGGGGTGAACCTGAATATTAAAATCGAAATATGATTAGTGTTTGTTAGCGGTCTTTTGTGTTCTGTAAACAGACTGAAATTCTAAAAATTCGTTATTCATACGCTTCAGTGAATCCTCTCGAAGGATTTCTGATGGGTGGTACTATGTGAACCTACTAATAAAATCGGATGTTTAAATGTATACTATTTTATAAACTAAGAATACAACAGCTGATGTATGATACATAACACAAGACTGTGATATGAGGGTAAAATATAAGCCTTTTAGTACTCAGGAGTTTTGTAGACGTCTTTTATACATAATCTGCATTTAATGGATTTTAAATAAATACAATTGGATGTTTGTAGATAGAAGTCTTTTTAAAAAGAAATGGGTAATAATCATGAATAGCAAATTGATCAATACTATGAGTTTGCGACTATTACGCTTAATTGGCATTATAAAGCGCGATGTTTTTTTCTTATTAACGATTTTATTTACTGCGTCATTCGATATTAAAAGAGTGAAACTAGCTTAAGCAAGTACGAGCGTATAATAAATTTATTAGTATCTGTCCGCATGTGAGCCGGATACTGTGAATGAATATTGATTGAGTGTCTATGGCTATCATAACCAATTGTAATAAAAGAAACGCGAAAAAAAACCACATAATAAATAACAGAAAGAATAAATAATTATAAATATGATAAATATAATAAATATAATAAATATAATAAATATGATAAATAGGTAATCAGCTCGGATGAAGATTAATTACTTAAAACACCAATTTTCTTCAAAACATCGTCCGTGCTTTCTTTTAACCAGTCGACGTTTTCCAGAATCAGTTGAATGTCGTTAACATTCAAGTTAATAAGTTGCTTTTTATCTGAGAATAAACCATTGACTAACAGGTTGAACATTGGACAGCAACAACAATTATCACCAACACTATCAGCGTAACTATTTGAAACATTCAATATTGGTGATTTATAATACTCAATCAATTTATTAAGTTGATTTAATTTAACTAATTGAATTAATAAGCTGTTAAAATTTGAGTATCCTTCATTTATTAGTAAAACACAATTAATTATCAAAAATTGAACAATGAAGAGATCAATAAATGAAGTGCACAAATGTGGGTTTATTGATTTATTTGATATTTCATTCAGATATGACTTTATAGAATCACTTGATACTATTTTTCTAAAAGTCAGTGCAAATGTATTATAATCAATTGATTTTATAGGTACTGCTGGCTCTGGAATACATGCTGTGTTAGTCTGTGGTTTTATGGTGGAGAATAATGAAGAGGTTTTGATATTGGTTGACGATCTTGAATGTTGGTTTGATGTTTCAGTTTTCGGTATAGATGATGATGAAGAGGTCGTTGTTGATAAAAAATATGCCTTGTCAAAAGAAAGCACTTTCAAGATGTGCTCAAGGATGTTTTCGGACTGATCATCGACATAGTTATAAGCGTTATCCTCTGAGATTGAACAAGTATAGTCTAACGATGAAAACAATTTAAAGTAAAAAGTCAAAAATCTTAATTCATTGCTTTTCTCAAAACTCAATTTTTTTTTGTTATGTATTTCATTGAATTTAAGAAAATAGTTAATTTTATCGAACTCTGAATAACCTTTTTTCAAAAAGTTGAAGAACAGTACAAATACCAAATTCTTCAGGAAAGATTCAGAGTTGAACTGAATCACTGAATCATTTAAATAACATACTAACTGGGATTTGTCAAAGGTTGTCGTTATATTCGATTTAGATAAGGATAGTGTATTGCTTGAAGATGAGGTGTTTTGAACGATTTTGTAGTATGAATTTAAAAAATCTTTTAAAAACAGTGTGTAATTTAATGAAGGTATAAAATAGTGATGTGAAACAATAAGTAAAAGGAGCAATTTATCTGAATGGTATAAGTTAACAACGTTAAAGTCCAACTCACACCAGGACAAATCTTTTTTTGCTCCCGCTTTAATGTCGGTATCTTCATCATCATTGATAGAGTAGTTCTTTGAAAAAATTGAGTTTGAGGATGAGCTTGACATGATGGACCCTTCATCTGCAGACTCAGAGTCGATATTTTGAGGGTCAACTTTTGCGATACCGTCAAACATCGAATGCAAGATTCTTAGTTTGTTGAGGTTCATTTTCAGTACCGTCTGCAGTTCCACCAAATCTATTTCAAAACTATTAACAACCAGCGATACGTCGTTCAAATCCAGCGAGATGAACTCGTCATTGGACAACTTTATCAACTTGAAGTTCTTCTTGGTGTTCAGTTTATCCAGCAAACCGACTTTCTGATTCTCAAAATCGTTAATAGAGTTTTTCCAGTCATTGAAGTTCTGCAAGTTTATTCCTAAATTCTTCGCTTTGTTTATGTAGTTCGATTCCAACAAGTCTAAATTAAACTTTATCGAGTCAACTTGGTTGATCAAGTTTTTCAAAGTGCCTGATCTTTGTGGTGGCAGAACGTAGTCAATTTTGCATATTATACCTTTCTTGAAACATGAAGTGCAAGGGTTAGGATTCTGATCAAAGGCATCACATTTGGTTTTATGTTTACGGCAGCGAATACATGACCTCAGTGGTTTGGGTTTTGGCTGAAAATCTGCCTCTGTGTTCAAGTCTGTGTCTCTTTTCACATCATCATAAAACTCAACTTTTTGCACTGCAACCATATTGGCGCTAGGTATCCTGCTTGTATTGTTGGTATACTGATTTGTATGCGTATTCACATTGGTAATATTCACAGAAGGTTTTCTGCTACTCAGTTTAGGCTGGATCAAGACCTGTTTCTTAACCGCCATGTTTACTTAGCGAAATATTATCTCGTTAAATTCATCTAAAATTATATCGGTCCTTTACCGATGTTTAAATATACAATTTCAATAAAGTGTGCGTCTACCGTATAATAAATAGATGCAGCAATAAAACATGTAGAAGCGTGCAGGATAACTGAAAAGTAAGAAATATTCGCGGCAACCTGAGTGGTTAAAAAGTTGGTTTGATTTCATTATCAGACAAGTCATTGAAACTGTGATAGAGTCAATCCATAAGGGGGTTGTTTTCGTGATCAAAATGAGTTGTACTAGGGCTATTTAGGCAGTTCACCCAGAGGTCTATTGAATATCCGGTGAGGCACAAAAGATTTCATGATCTGTTTGTTGTTCACCGAATAACTGACTAACTTTCCGGAAATTTGGTTACGCGCACAGAGAGATATCTGAATCCACAAGCACTCGCGAAAAAACGGAGTCCTTAAAGAGGGTTGTTTCGCTGAGTTAAACTAATCCGCGTTAATATATTTCAAATGGAAAAAAAACATCTGGTGCAGGATTGATTGGATTATCGAGATGTTATCTTAGGGTTCTATAATGCTCAGCAGGATTAAAACCAGTTTGTTTGTTGAAAAAATGTACTCAGAAGAACAGGTTAATAGTAGTATCACATTTATATGTATATATGCCCATCTAGTCCTTGTGATACAAGGTTTGGGTCGTTTCTAGGGAAGACCAAAATCACACATTATGAACTTCAAACTCGGACTACTCGACTCCAGAACTAATAATTCCAACTATGTTTTACTGATAAATCTGGGGAATACGACATACGAAAAACAGCTGAAAATTATGACTCTCAATGTATTTTTGTGTTTCAGCAAAAAGAACTAACACACGTACTGGATGAAGCATGTAATGGGTAAATTACAGCTTGTCTTATTGTAAAACTCGAACCTATTACTCTTGTTATAAAGCTCGCATTTGGACTTTTTGAAATTTTTTCTCTTTATTACTGGATTGCCGAGTATCGGTCAAGTCGTGAAAAACCCGAAATATTGCGGCAAGGCATATATATATAGCTTGGCCTTGTCGAATATTCAGTATAATAAGACTAGGATTCTTCAACAACGAAATACAAAGCTGCAAGTCTCACCACATAGGAGATCTGTGTGAGAAGCTAGAGGTACTCGCACGATTTCACATGCTCTGAGTTTTTACTCATATATTTGATCGAAATACCTAGTTGGAGCGAGCACTAAATTATTCCGGCATAACGTCTATGAAATCGCACTCCGATAATTTGACGTTCCACAATAAAATTATGAAATCTAAAACTTCTGAAGTTAATGCTGTTCGACCTAGAAATGGGAACCTGTGGCCTGGTAAAGTTGTAAAGTGTTCAGGGTTGTGTCTCGGATAAGCGCAATAAATAATTGTGCCAAGTAACAGACTTAGCTTGTATATCATGTATTTCGAGCGAGATAAGGATGTGCGAAGGTCTGGCCTTTTATTGTATCAGTGGTAATTTTTGTACGGTTAGTGCAAATGAAACAAAAACAGTTGTTTAACCGCGGTGACATTAAATAAACCTTTGGGCTGTTTTTTTCAGCCAGCTTAATCCACTTGTTAGTTTATCGACTGTCTATTTTGAGTAATTCTACGACTACTATTTAAAAGATAATATCCCACTTGATCAGCCATAATGTGAGCGCGGCACTACTCCTAAAATAGTGTCTCAAAGTTTGACGTTCGTTGCAGATGAGCTTGCTCCTCTTTTTTTCCTGTATTGTACAGCTCACACAGCTTATGCTGAGATAAAGATGCTACAAAAAGATATCACAAACGTCAAATAGATACACAGGGATTATCAAGCGTTGTACAGGGCCTGTTGATGTTTAAAGTATTAGCCTGCTACTTTGATGGCTGCAATGTTCGAACCAGTCTTATATTTTTATTAACAAGGGTATTGCATTAACAATGTCGGAAATAATCATTGCATGCCCCTGCATAGATCGAATTAATCAATCAAACGTTTTTATTTTTCTGTTGCCAATTCTGGTTCATCATTAATCGTTTGTGGAACGTGAGTTAACATTTAGCGAACTTGAGTCATAGATATAAATCAGGTTTCTACTATAAGTCTACTGTGCAACAGTCTGTAATGTTTTGTAAGCAGTAAATTAGTTTATATTGAACTACGGGTCGTTCAGATTCTTCGAAACTTAATCGTGCTGAGAATACGTTATATTGCTGGAATCAGTGCTGCCAATTTTGTCATAGGTCATTACCTCTATTTTAAGTGACGATAAGGCAGGATCCAGCTTTAAAGGCCGCAGTGACACATAATCAATAAAGTATCCCCTGTAAAAACTGTTCTCATATCGACATCATACATTATACTGAAAATTCTACAAGTGCATTTCTTGAAACGCCACATAACCAGTTACCTTGGTCAATTTAATGATTCCATGATACTTTAATATGATATAGTCTTCTCTACTATTGATGAATTACTTTGATATCACTAAAATTATTTATTAATTCTTACTTTTCAGCCAAATATGCCTTCTTTAGAGTTTTTTTTCAAAAATATTTGTGGGGTAACTAACTCCAGCCAAGAAATTTATCTTAAATGCTCTTCTGTGATTTATCATACAAATTTTAAGTGAAAGCAATGAAGTAAAATTTAGCATTTTTCATCTTTTTTTTGGCATTGTGAATATTAAGTTGCTTGACCTTTGATTACCGTTGGAATAGCCGTAATTAACTTTGTCGCAAATACGGGGAAAACAAAAAAGCACTTCAACTCTGAAATTGACATAATTTCGATTATACAGGGATGCTGTATTATAAATTTATTTTTCGTTAGATAATTCAAATTTTTAGTTTTGAATTTTTCAAGCAGCTGTTTCAACAACAATAGTTATTACTTCGGCCTCATTTTGAAAGGAAGAACGTCAAAATCCTATACTATGGACTTTCTGGAAGATCCCTAGCTCCACAGATATTTGTTACATTTGGTTACCAACAAAAAGTATTCGCAGGTTATTGTTTTTTAATAATTTCATTCATTTATCGTTTTTCTTTAGTGGACACAAATATCGCTTAGAGCTTCAATATCACATGTCTTCAAATTTCAAGGTGCTCTATTTTCGACTTTTTCATTGAGCTTATTTGTTGCTGCAAATTCATGCTCGAATTATGATGATGTATTTTTCAAGAAAAGATAAATTCTCTCGAAACAATGCTGGCCTTTATTGGCTAGATACTTCAATATTCTTTAGATATAATTGGCTTATTTTTTGTGAGTAGAACTTTTTTGGAGTCTGGTGTTAGTTGCCTGGTTGATACCATCTTAAAAACCAAACAGCAGAGAAAGACATGCAGTTTAAGATGGGTATTTTATCCTGCTCAGATTCATAGTCATAGATAAGTTTAATCTTGGATTCTACTTGGGTACCACCGGAGAAGGTAGATGGAAAGGTTCGATGGCAATTCCCATTTCTTTTAAACATATATATTTGTTTCTATTTTCTCTATACCGGAATGATAGAGATTATTATAAATAGAGAGCAGACTTGATAGAACCAGAGGGCACTTACAACATATTATCCGGCAGGTAGCTGATAAAACGGTTAGAGTGAGTTAGCTGACATCCAAACATTCTGCTCCTCACAGTTCACAGTTTTGGTACATGATCTCTGCAAATGACTAGCTATTTGGGTATGTGTTTATACATGCTACTATTAATTATTGTAGCTCCATCTATTAAAAACAGAAGATGATTATTAAATGTAGGTTACTACGATTACGAAGGCGAGCTAGGTGATGCTTCGGAGATATCATCATATGAATTCAAGATGAAATTAAGTACATCAAACAGCTGAATAATCACATTAAAATTGTTGATGTCCTTGATGAAGTTCTTGACCAAAGAAGTTAAAATAGTTTTAGTGTTCCATAGGTTACGGTTATTATTATTTTCAATTACTTTACATCAATATGTATATAAATAGTTATATCCGAACGTTATATCCGAAATTAAGTCATATATTATATAATCAGAATCCCTTTCTTCTTTTTAGATATCAGCAGCTTGAGAGGGCAAAATTATGTAGAAATATAGAAAACGCAATCCATATCCAACCTAACGTTATTTGGTATAATGATCAATCCAATTACCAGAGTAAGTCAATTGGATGCCACCTTATTGGATCAAGAAATATTTTCAAGTTTGTCGAAACAATCTTTATCAATTTTTAATAAAATAAAACCAATATATAAATCGAAATATGCCAACGAAATCGAGTTGATACTGAATAGTTTGATTTTCAAATTAACCATTTGGGACAAAGGACAATCATATGGGTTGTTTCTACAGAATTTAAAGTTTAGCAATTTAAACAAAATCAAAAAAATAGCTTATTACACATTGTTCATTTTCGGCTATTATCTCTCAAAACGATTCCAGTCCTTTATTTATGACGACGATGAAGATGATCTTGAAACATTAAACGAACCGAGCGATAACAAGAAATTTAAAAAGATATTGCTGAATGCTTTTAAAAAATTTTATTTGAGCATATCCAAACTGTACAAAATCACATCCTTTATCAATTTTGTTGATTTTTTGGTAACCGGAAAATACCAGTCATTACAATTGAGATTGTTGAATATTAAGATGAGTACCTTCTCACTTGAATTGGCAAAACTCAACAAAGGTAATGTGTCGTTTGAATTCCAAAACAGACAATTGATTTGGAATACGTTTCTGGAATTCATTGTTTTTATTTTACCAATTTTTCAATCTTCGGGTTTCAGGAAAACCTTAAACAATATATTGGCTAAAGGTAAAAAAGAAGTCAAAAATGTTGAGTTAACTCGAAGATTTAGTCATGTATCAGAAAAACAGTGCGCTATTTGCTATGAGTCGAATATTGCCAACAATAGCTCTAATAACTTAATAACAAATCCTTATGTGACAAATTGTGGTCATTTATACTGTTATATCTGTTTGATTTCAAAGTTAGAACGATTTAGAGATTTAGGAGATTCTTGGAGGTGCTTAAAATGTGGAGAAAAGGTTTTGTATATCCAACAGTTTGAGGATATCGATTCAAAGGCAATTCTAGAGGATAACGTACGAGGAGAAGAGAAAGAAGAAGATGATGATAGTGATGTTGATGACGAAAATGAAAACGAAAATGACAATGACGACAATGATGAGGACAATAATAAGCAAGAAAAAAGAAATGATAATGAAAGTGAAGAGGTTGCACTCAATGAAACTAGAATCAAAGATGATGTAGCTGGTTTTGATGCCAAAGAGGACTACAAAGAAGAAGAAAGTGAGGACGATATTGAGGAAATTGATGTGATTGAAGAGGATATGGAAGACGGGGGTTTTTTTGTTATTGATGACTAGATAAAATATTGCTGCTTGTTTAATAATTTTATTATGAAATTCTCAGATCACAACTCATAAAAGCTTGTGTTTGGATAGAACAGAATATCTCTATCAGATAGAAGAAGATATAATGCAACTGCTTTATGTTAATTATATTACGGTTTAGAGAAATTCAGATGAACTACATTCACTAAATAATTAAAAACAGATATCATAATAAAATACACAAAATTTTCGTAACGTTCATAGACAGAAGTTATAATTCAACACCAGAAACTTTGAATTTTAACAATTATAGAACCATGTCTAATTCTCTCGAGTTCTTCCGCATCTTCTTGTCTCAAAACATCCGCATCATAAATTTTTCTACCAAAAGTAAGATCAATGTCTTCGGCTGGAATCCACAATCTCCAATTTCTTTTATAAAGTTTATGACCCAGGTAAAAGACAAGTAACACAACAACACCTAAATAATTTTGGAAAAAATTGTTTACGTCTGCTTTACCATTTTCTCCAATTGGACATAACGCTATCCAAAATTGTGCAATAATAATTAAGATATTCAGAACAACACCGTAAACAGAACCGACAATACCCGTTCTAGATATATAACCTAACTCACTCAATGAATGACCTTGAGCTTTTAATGCAGCTCTGAATCTGATATGGGAGAGACAGATTGAAGTCCAGGTGAAAATAGTTGATAAACCTGAAATAGCCAATAACCAATTAAAGACAGTTTCTTCTTGTTTGTAGGCAGCAATAAATGAGAACAAACCTAGAACTGATGCACATGCTAATGCTCTTAATGGTCTACCGCTTCTGTCAATAAAATCAAACCATTTTGGTGCATAACCCTGTTCAGCGAGTGATTGTAAAGTACGAGAAGCTGAATACAAGGCTGTATTACCAACAGATAAAACTGCCAATAGAATTACAGCGTTGATAAAATGAGGAACAACTCTAATACCGTGACTTGAGATTGCAATGACAAATGGTGAAGCATGTGTTTGAGACCCACTTGATCCTAACAGTTCGTCTGAGTTATATGGGACTAAGAAACCAATCAAAAGCAATGGAAGACAGAACAAAAAAACTATTCTGTAGAAAACTTGTTTTGTAGCTGATGGGATAGCTCTTCTTGGATTGGATTGTTCAGCAGCGGTTAACGCTAGAAGTTCAGTAGAACCGAACGAAAATGCGCCTGTAACAAATACAGCACAGACACCTTTAAATCCATCTGCAAAAGCACCAGGATCGTGCCAATATTTCCCACCAATATAGCCGCTGTTTCCAGCACCACCACATATAGTGATAATACTCAAGATAATAAAACCTGTGATCATGATCAATTTCGAAGTGTTGAAGATAAATTCAGCTTCACCATAACCTTCGGCACCACAGAAATTGATCACAACAATCAAAGTAAAAAAAATACATATAAATGCATCTGGATTAACAGTTGTAGTCCAATATTTGATGGTCATGGAAGCTGTGACTAATTCTAAAGGCAGAACACAAAGCCATTGAATACAGTAATTCCAACCAACAGCGAATGCAAACGAAGGATCGATAAGTTGGGAAGCGTAGGCATTGAACCCACCTGATAGATCTCTATAGGCAACAGCCAGTTCACCAGCAGCCTGAATTGTAGAAAATAGCATTGAGGAAACTAATACATAACCAATCAGTAAACCCGCAGGGCCACCTTTACTCAAAGTCTTACCTGAACCAACTAATAGACCAGTACCGATACCGGTGGCCATTGCAATCATTGCAACATGACGATTTTTTATTGACTTGTTCAAGTTTTTGCCGTCCAACTTATCTGAGATGATTTCAGCTCTCTCAGCTTCAGATAAACTAGGGTCGAATTCATCTTGTTTACGTTTGAATGAACTTTTAAATGATTGCCATTTAGTGGAACTAGTATAATTATTTACAGAAGTAGTTTCGCCAAAAGCTTCTTGAAAACTCTCTGATTCTTTCACTTTTTCAAATGAACCTATCTGTTGATCTGCATTACTCGTAGAAGATGATGTCTTAGATGATAGATCTTTTGACATAATATTTTTTAAATCTAATAAACCTTTTTATGATTATAAATAACAATCCTAGTTTCCAGCATAAAAAAAAGGAATTAAAATGTTATTTATACGTTGAAAGTGCACAGCAGATGATAATTTTTAAGTTTGAGGGTAAATGAAAAAACCCATATATGTGTTACTCACAAAACTAAAACGGTAGAGGCGCTGATAATACAAATTTATCAAGATCAAACGGCGAATGGGGGTCTACAATGGGTCTCAACCCCCGTGAAGTAGTAAGGGCTTAATGTGGTACTACTCAGTACCTCAACAGCTAATGAAGGCATTTGTTGAAGCTTATTGCTTATAATAACTTATATATTCTTGGAACAAAAGTGCCCTTTAACGCATGCATAGCATGCTGCTGAGCCGTTTCTTCTCGAGTGGAAAATAAAAGCACATTTAACGTGTTTAAATAGAGGCAAAAGAAAGCTTGTTGGAACGCAAAAAATCCCAAAAGACCTATATACCGTTTAAAGCCCATATCGTCTTCGATAGGTGAATTCTCAGGGGGTTATCAAAAACTACACGAATATTGATTTTATTCTTTGTGATTCGGAAAAATGTAATGTGATGCGTTAATTATATAATCAGGGCCGTATATAAAACCAGGCCACCTAATGTTTTTCTCGCCTGCCACGTAAATCCGACCTTGAAGTGGTCTTCTGGTGTAATATCTAGTTATGTTATCGAGGAATAAATCGATTCGTTCGCTTGGACATTTAACAGAAAAATTCTGGGCGATTTCTCTACAATAAAACCGTTTCGTTTGGTGACATCTAGTTTTTCGAGCCTACGAAAATCTCAAAAAATTCTTCTCTATGATCTGTTAGAAGACCAGTGCTATTTTAAATTTTCATTCATTCAGTCAGTCTAGTGAGTGAATCAGCCACTCATAATACGGGAGTTGGACTTGATGGGCAGTGGCAATCTTGTGGTATACCTCTCTTTTTAGATTTAGCCTAAATTTGTGATATGGCAGAACTCTTACAATGAATTGCCTTGGTGGCTTATGTGTCCCTGGCATTAATTCTGTGCGCCCCGTAAAAACGAGAAAATAAGGCTGGCACTGAAGCAGCTGAGAATACAAAAAATGTATTCAAAGAACTGGTGGTACTGATCTACTTCTTCATCCCGAGATGCACAATCCTCTATCAGTAAATGTAGATTAATAGAAGTTTCCCTTATTGGAAGAAAATTCATTCGCATCATGAGACCCGAATCTATGCCCAACCTCATCGGAATAACCAAACCTAGATGAATCAGGGTAACACAGGTACATAGGATCTTTCTGAGTTAAACCTGGTGTAGATGGAAAGCTGTAAACAAAGCGGTGCTAGCAGATCGCACAATGGCTCAACCATCTTTTAGACGCTACATTAAAAAGACAGTGAAGAGTAAAATTGGACTTTCATTAAGAAATGATTCCAGTGACGTTTTGGTAAGTATTTTTCTCAACAACGATCATGTTTTGATCATTAACAAGTTTAGATATATCTGGATTATATTGTTTTCATGAAACAGTTAGTACTTTAAACAATATCATTTGTACTGATTTTTAATTAACGTGACTAGATTGATGACTGAGGCCAAAAAGTGTGCAAAAAGAGACGGGTCGAGTGAAATACTGCCTCGTCATATAACCGATGCAAAGATTGTAACATTGAAGAAATTTCGAGGTTAGTGAATTTGAAATAGATTAAGTGTATTTATGGTAGGGATGCTTCCGTTTAAGGGAATAATTGTTTGAAGCAAAAAATATGTAGATTTCGTGATACATAATATATACATGCTTGGGTGTCCTTCTCTATACTCATGAAACGCGCATAATTATCAAAATACATGGTTTGGACTCTTTAAAGATTCAATCATTGAAATGGCGTTCTCTGGATTGTTCTTATTGTACACAAACAATCCTTGTAATTGAGCTGTGCTTATATGAACATTCAATGCTACCGCTTTTGAAACAAATTCTTTTGCTAACTCTTCTTGATTTTCATAAAATCTTAAAAACATTTTTTCCATTTGGAAGGGTGTTGAATTATCTATAAGGACTTTATAGTCAATTCTGCCAGGTCTCATAATTGC